>APFE030870387.1:38123-58171 GCA_000404065.3 Pinus taeda | reverse complement strand
CCTTACATGACATGGGTTAACCACCTTATTTATTACTATGGCCCATCCCATGATTACATTATTACCTTGGGTACCTCCCTCGGTACCCCATATTACCCCCCCTAGGTACATAACAATTGATCACCTGGGGTGGTTGTCCAGCTCTTGAGTGATATGTAGTCCCTTTGGGATGTCAATTAGTGTTTAGTTTGTAGGCCCCACTTCCTTAACTGGAACTTGGAGTTCGGATCATGTCATTCTAATACTTGTCACATATTTAGTCTGGCAAGCTTGTGAATTTGGGTAAACGTGGGAGGATGGTTACAACCTAGTTGTAAGGTGAAACCACTCTTCTCTCTTTCTATGAATAGTAAATGGTTGCGAGTAAAAATAAGTATGGCTTGTGGCCCCTGGGATACTATAGTGCACAAATACTCTCTTTTTTCTCTCTCCCTATCCCTCTCATCTACTCTACTCTTCTATGGAACAAGATACACTTGAAAAGCATGGAACACCTTTTCCTCCTAGTGACCTGGTAATAACACAAGGCGATAGCCTACTAGTGGATAGGTTTGATTCCTCTTAACCAGAGTTAAAAAATTGGGTCTTCTAGAGCATTCTTCATCATGATCACGTGGCTAGCCCCTTTTCCATAAATAATAGGGGTTGATGTGGCATCCTCACAAATTATGGTGGCCAAAACAAGAAAGTCAACTTCCAAACGACATAAATTTTCGATATGGACTTTGATTATGGTGATACTTACCTTGTTGGAAAGGTATATATATGTGAAATAGGAAAAAAAATTGTTTTACTAAAATAATAGATTATTTCCCCTAAATATGCCATTTAATGCCTCAAAATGCTCCTGAAAGGTTTCAGACCCAAATTTCGCAAATTGGGTATCGCCAGTAAAAATGGTCATGTGATCTTATTCCTCCACCTTTTCCACTCTAAAAGCATCAAGATGAATGAAAAAAATATAATGATCCAATCAAGATCATGATGCCTCAAACTACTCCCGAAAGATTTCAGACCCCAATCTACCAAACTGGTCTTGCTAGTAAAAATGGCACTATGAGTTGATTCCTCCACTTTTTCCACTCTAAAAGCATCAACATGGGTGACAAACAATGTAATCATCCAATCTAGATCAACGTATATTTATTGTTAAGTGTGATAACAATATAATTTATTTCTTGGATTTGATGATTATAACTTTTGTTTTATTAGTGTTTATTGACATATCAAAGTTAAAATTTAAAATTGTGAGAATGGTTAGTTTCTTGTTAATGTTGAAGGGGTTACTCATAAAAAGAATTATATGATCTACATAAATAAGAATTATGATGATATTCTAGCCAAAATAGTGCCGAAACAATTTGCTTCTTTCATAGATAACTAATTTTCATATATTTCATGATCATAACCTTTGTTTAATCAATTCTTACAGACAAGACCAAAGTTATCAAGAAAAATATTTGAATTGAAGAGTAGAGGGGCTACTGTCAAAAAGAACAATATCATTGGTTTAAGAAGAAGGATGATGATTATTTCATCCAAAGTAATGTCAATAACCTAATTCTTCCAAACATGCCTCTGACTTATTGCGTGGAAAATTTGTTTCTACAACTTAGAATGGGGGAGATGTGTAACATAATGCAATATTAATGTGATAAAAATAAGACAAATATAATGGTTAATCATAAAGTAAAATGTAAATTTAACTAATATTAATACAAAAAATGTGTGTGTGTCAATGGTGTGAATGAAAATAGAACTTACATCCCTTGGATATGGTGATGATGGTTACAGATGTGACACCCCTTTGTGTCATATAGTTGCCAACTCACTTGGCACCACAAACATAATCAATGTGGCAACTAGGGGTGGGTATGGCGAATTATTAGGAGGTGAGGAGGTGCCTAGGTTTAGTATGAACACACCCAAAACAAATTGTGACAATATTCTCAAGTGCTAGGGAATGATGGTGTTGATGGGGAGTAGCAAGTGCTATCAACATACCAAGGGAAGAATCCTTGGCCTAGGAATGATGAAATGAAATAGGAAAGCTCCATCTAGAATGAAAGACCTAGTGAACATTGAGGGCTATAAAATAGGTAGTTGGCACAACTTTCCTGGGGAGAATTTCATGGTGGACACCAATGTGGGGTATCTATGGAAGGAAACAGGGATGAAATCTCCTATATATATCTCTAGGCACAATAGTTCTTCCTACCTCTTTTAGTTTTTCTATTTATTACTCAATCTCGTGTTTCCAAGCTTGAGAAGTGTAACACCCTCCTCCCACATTTACCCAAGCTAAATGTTCCACTGGGGTAAGTATGTGATGAATATTTACTAGGATATGGTTCAAATTCCCATGTATAGTCAAGGAAGTGGAATCAAAAACCCAAAACCAAATTGACCTTTCTTAAGAGCTATAGAACCTCTATGAGCCAACCAACCCCTCTAGGTGTCCAACCCCTGAGAGAAATTTCTTCTTGACTAAACTATACCCTTATTCCCTCCCATGAAAATATCTCCATGCAATTGATACCCTCTAGTCACTCCCACAATAAGGCCTCCATGTGACTGTGACATTTTTTAGGCAGTTGTGTGCCAACGACCCCGAATACTAAGCCACTTTTTTAGGGCCATGTCTCAGGCTTCTGCCCAGAAATTCATGAAACTTCCAGAAATGATAAATAACATTATGACAAAACATCTAAATAAAATCTTGAACAAGGACATGACCTGACAAGGCCTAGCCATGACAGACATTATGTCAAACACATCATGAACATGTAATCTATAGGTCATATAAACGCATCTGAGCATAGGGACTTCATACTTATCTGAGATTTGTTAAGAAGGTTTGATGCCATATTATAATAGTTTCATTATCAACTATTAGGTCATACATTCATTATTCATTTATTTACTAATCAAAACATGAGGAGATCCATAACTCAAGTCTATCATAAACCATGCTTATAACCAGTATAAAACCAACACATCGAAAATGATAGAACAACCATTATAACCAGATAATAACAAGCACATTTATGCATAATATACAAGAGGGAAAGATGTCTTATTAGCATATGTAAAATCCAACCAAGCCAGGGATTTCCATGTACCACCGAACATAGATTGGGCTGAACCAAATTTTTCTTTTAGCCAATCACCCCCATGCCAAGGATTCCAAGGCCCAAATGATAAACATACACCACAAGTTTTACCGCAATATTGCCATATACCGGAAAAGGGATCACCATGCCCTAAACAAGCATGGATGCCCATGGATCTCTCGACCTAAACCATGAGGAATTTGTTTGTCTCCAACCTCTAGGATTTACCATGTATCAGGTCATTATCGGTCAAGAGATTCCTAGGCCCAACGAGGCTCTACTCTCTAGTCTTTACTATGTATCCTGCCATTACCAGTCAAGGGATTCCTAGAACCAACAAGAGTATTCACAACTTGGATTTACCTTTTATCCTTGTATTACCATTCAAGGTATTCCTAGGCCTTGTGATTTTTCCTGAGACCACCCCGCTTAGTTTCGGAAACATCCAACAATCCATCTCAACTAAGTAAGAGAAACCCCATCACACCATGGTTATCCAAAATGGAAAGGCAAGGCTGAGAACCACTATCACCCATAGAAAAACCCATGCCAAAGATAGCAAGACAGCGAAAAACACACATGCATGTACCATGCATGCAAAAACTAGTAAGGAAATCACACATGCAACTTGATACATGTAAGTAATTCCACTATATCTGCTTGATCCCACTCTTCCTTGCTTGATCTTTGCTTCCCTTTGCTTTCTTGTCCTTCGTTTTCCTTCCTTCCTTCAATGCTAGGATGCTCCAAGAATACTCTAAGTGTGAAAGCGTATGAGAGAGAGAGAATAGAGAGAGATAGCTCAAAAACTGAATTGACAAAAGGTTGTGAACTGATCCTGAAAAGCCTTTTTATTAATGAGGCCTCTCTTTTCTTCAATTTCCATTATTTTCCTTCATTTTCCTCCTCACATGCAACTTGTGGCTCTTCACCTTCCTTTTGTCCTAATTTCCTTTATTTTCATAAACAAAATGTCAATTATTGCCTCTTGGCTTTCCAAAGCCTTTGAAAATTTCCCTTAGCCATAATAAACCAAATGAACACCCACATTAGGATTTTTTCCCGACATTCAGCTTCGAATAAGTGTCCCATGACCTTGGTCTTATTTTACCCTTATTAACTTTATAACATGGAATTTTAACCTAGGGTTGTTACAAACCCCTCCCCATAAGGGTAACACTATCCTCGGTATTCAATGACACCTACAACAAAAAGATCGATGAAAAGAAAAATATACTTCCCATGGAGCTTTATAACTGTTGGACACCTACTCCTCTAAGGGTTGGTGTGGAAGCTGAATAGTCTAAGGAAGTCCAAGAGACTTTGGAATACGAAACTAAAGGTCATATGAATGTACTATAAATGTATATCATTTTTTAATAATAGATATACTCTCATGCTTATCTTTAATATTCTGTTGTTGCCATGTATGTGTTTAACATGGTACCAGAGCAGGTGTACTCTGCCCTGCTCCAATTTGAGCCACTTGTGTTGTGGCCTTTCTGTGCATGTTAGTTCTACATTCCTGTGGATAGAACTGCTATTATTGTGTGCATGCCTATTTCATGCTTCACACTATCCGACTAACCTCTCTCAGCTAGATTTGCGTTGGGTTCTCTATACATTGCCTCAAATAGAAAAAACATACCCGACTGGACTGTGCACCTGAACGCTCTGTGTTTGATAGAAATTGAACGACCTTTAAATTTTGTGTTGCATGGAAGACTAAGATGATTGTGTGAGTGCCATGAGTGAAGTAAGTGTCTATGACGGTCATACATATTCGATACATATTCTACATTTAATGGTATTCTACGTTGAATGGTAATGTGTTGATTGCATTTTGGATGAACATTGTGTTGCTTGACATGGAGTGATTGTCATGCGGTATTACTGTGTTCATAATACTACATTACCGTGATTGTTTCTTTGTTAACACCTATCCTTCCACATAGTTAATACTCCTGACTCTGCACCATAATACCTCCTCCATGTCAGTGAATTTGTGTTGGCATGTACATCATGATTGTACACAGTGATTGTGGTTGCCTTGGATCATATTTGTATATAAACCATCTAGTTATATGAACATTGCTCTAGCTGCTACATTAGAGGATGTATGGATTGCGAATTTCTCATCCACAAGTGACTTCCCAAGAAGCTCGAAGCCAAGACCGAAACCCTTAAGCAGGCCAGGAAGCTGAATAGGCGGAATTGATACTTTGCTAGAGGCTGGAAATCCTTCCAGCTCGAGGTCCGGCGAATCGGGCGACAGTGCAAAGTAACTGTTGGATCAGTGGGATCAATGGATAGGGTTGATGGAAGATGAGTGACGAATAGCTTATCGCAGGAGATTAAGTTAAGAAATGGATGGATCACATCAAGGCACATGTCGAAAGAAGGGTGGAAAATGTGCAGAATAATGCAGCAATCTTTGTAGGCGGTAAGTAGTATCCCGCACGCTTTAAAAGTTGTAAATGGTATTCTACAATTTCACGCGATTAACCTGAAAGGTTGACATGTAGCACACGATGGAAAGAGAAAAACACTTTTATCACGCGCTCTCGACTTGTTATGCATCGTGCAAGATTTCATGCAAGATTACGTGATCACCGTTGGATTGAGGTAGGAGAAATAAACGGTGGAGATTGGCTCGGGATAATTGGCGCAAGTTATTGCGCGATAACCGTCGGATTGAGGAATGAGATCGATGACGAAGATTTAATGTGCTAAGGAGAGCGTCAATATATGTGCAAAGATTTGTGGAATGGAAGAAAGGTAAGGTTTAAGTGTGGTTTATGAAATATTTCTATTATATGGGAAATAAGCAGGATTAATGCATTATGGTTTAAGTTGAGTTTTAACCATAGTATTAAATTCACGGTATGGTTAATATGCATGGGTAATAAGAATTAACCAAATATTATGAAGGATTTATAAGGTTCCGCTCAAAGTTTTATAAAGGTCGATACTTTGGATAGTTAAATCAAACATTTTCGCATAGAGTTTATTGAAGGAGCATTAAACCTTGACTTTTGAAGGTTTTACTAAGTATGGAATTTTAAAATTCCTGGGACATGTATATGACATGCATTTTATATGCATACTGTGGGTATGTGCGGCTTAGGCTGCATCATTATCAAAAGTTGCATTGTATGGAGATTTGTCTCGAGCTGAAAGCATTTTCTGTTGTGGAAAGCATCCGACTATCATTTTGGATATGGGTATTATAATAATGGCATATAGTAATGACAAATTATTTTACAACTATTGAGTTTGAATCCACAGATCTTCATGCCCATGCATTTGAGTCCCAATAGCATTCTGCTCCACCACTCTACAGCAGCATCAAAGACAGCCTTTGCCTTGTCAATATCACCTACCTGGAGGAGTATTGTGGCTGCAGAGTGCAGACTGAAGTCAAGGTAAAAGTGGTGGATGAGAAAGAAGTTTGGCAGACTGCTAAAATTGACAAAAATAGTGGGGAAGCAGTGATCATCCGATCAGAGGAGATTCACGCATATTCCATCAGAACATGCAAGGAGGTTAACATTTTAAATGGAAGCGATGTGCTTATCAAAAAGAGTTTAAGGCTCAGATTAAAATGGTAAGTGGTATATCGCTTAAGTAATAAAATGGTAAATGGAATTTGTATGAAGTGTGTGATGAACTATGGTGGTGCCACGTAGCACGAGAAAACCAGAAATCTCGCGCGCTCTCGACCTGGTATTGGTCATGCAATATTCTGCACGAGATTGTGTGATATCTGTTCGATTGGAAGGGTCACATCGACGGTAGAGATTGTCCGAGCTAGTTGGCAAGCGGACGATGCGATATCCATTGATCTAAAGGAAGAAATCAATGACGCAAATTGAAGTGCCTGACAAAAAGGAAAGTCAAAGAAAGGACTGGCGGTGATTGGTCAGGTAAGTAAGACCCTAAAAAAAAAATACAAGTACAGAATCTACATCATGTGTAGCTCTACATATCGGTCCATCATATGTTAGTTATTAGAAGAATTGCAGCGGTGGTGGTGATGAATAGTTTAACGATTGAACATTGTATGTTGGTTCACATAATCCTGACAGTTGGTTAACGCTTGGTATCACCGCTATCATGTTGTCTCGAGCTTGGTGCCTCCATACCGGAACATAAAACACTCGTCGGCCTTCTCTATTGACAAAACACTCTATAAAGAACATTATAGCACCATCAACTGGTATCCAAGGATCACTACGTACTCCTTGGCACAACTGTTCGATGCATGCTTGGCCAGTGTAAATTTGTGAACAAATTTTAAAGTGTAAGTTTGACATTGAAAAAAATGACTCAAATTGGTGAAGTATTAGAGTTTCTCAAAACTCTTATACAATCTACTGTCGAAGACACGTTAAAATCAACAAGAACACTCTTTGTGATATTAAAACATGTCTGCAAAATACACAGGAAAAAATAGACTTTTTGGAGCTTGAATCTCAATTACAGTAGAAATAATTATAGCATTGGAGTCATCATTCTAAACTTGTTTCTATCCAGAAGATTGAAACAGACTCCCATAAACAGCAAAACAATAATTTTACAGTTGATTCAGATCTAGTGCCCAATAAAGCAGTAGACTTACATGCAGATGCAAAAGTTCAGTTTCCACTTCCCAAGCCCATCACCAGACCTTGGGAAGATCTTGTCCACAACAAGCATAGAACAGGTCTTGGATATGATAAGGAGGTTTTCTTTCATATACCAGACTATTCCAAGCCCAACAAATTTCAAAGTGTTGGGTTTCTTCATGACAGTTCATCTTCACATGTTCTTGCTCCTCTTCCACAGCAACAACAACAGATTTTGAAATGCCAACACTGTGACTGAGTTGGCCATATGAAATATAATTGTTTTTATCTTCATCCATGTAAGCACTGTCATAAAACCAATCATTCTTCAAACATATGCGTTAGAAACATACCTCTTGCAAGAACAAAGATTCATCTTGGATGGATCACTTCTTGGCAATGGGCATCAATAGCCAAGAAGATATTCCAGTCATATGTCAGAACTTGTTCTAGAGTATTGAACAGTCTTGCAGTTGAATTTTCTTCACAATCTCACCTTGTATCTGGCAGGGGGGAAAATGATGGTCACCTACAAGCTTCAAAGCCACATCAAGCAAGCCTAAGCCACAATCTGCCATACCAGATTCAGAGTTGTAGCCAGAGACAAATATGCCCCTGAGCATGCCTTTAGTTGGTGATGCCTCTTCAAAGAATTGGAGACACTTCCTCTAGCACAAGACTTCAGCTTCTTTCCATTTTTGGAAGAGTTCCGGGAATTGCATTAAGCATTCCAGAGTTGTTGGTAATCCTTAAACCATCACAGGTTGAGACCTCCCGTTTCAGGTTGAGGTTTTCCCTTTTATGCGGGGTGAGACCCCCCTTTAATGGTTGAAGGTTTCCCTCTTCAAAATATCAGGAGAACTTCCTCTAGCAAAAGATCTCAGCTTCATGCCAGACTTGGAAGAGTTCTAGGAACTACACTATGTGTTCCAGTGTTGGTGGTCATCCTTAAATCACCGCCCTTTATACCAACATTTCAGAGAGCACATTCAGCCTCGTGATGCCATGCATTTTTGCACGTTTTTTATTACAACTCTCTTCGTGGACTCATACATAACCCTTAGGATTAAGGGGGGGAATGTCGGACACCTAATCCTCTAAGGGTTGGTGTGGAATCTGAATAGTCTAAGGAAGTCCAAGAGACCTTGGAATATGAAACCAAAGGTCATATGAATGTACTATAAATGTATATCATTTGTTAATAATAGATATACTCTCATGCTTAATATCTTTAATATTTTTTTACTGCCATGTATGTGTTTAACAATAACTTAGCTTGATGAAGTATTTACAATTATCAGCCTGTTAAAAATAAAACCAACATGACAACCATACCACTTATTGGACCTTTATAACACCGCTCATGGTGGTATTTACATCCATATACATATATACATATACCAAAACACCATGCCAAAACATATGCCAAATGAAATATGCTCAACCAACGAATAGATAAGGATACATATTCTGCATCTTATTAGCTATCTCCCATGTAGCTTCATCAGTCCCAAAGTGCTTCCATTGCACTTTAACCTGCTCGATTGCTCGGTTCTGAAGCATGAGCATCTTTCTCTACAAAATACACTAAGGTTCCAGTTAGAATTCTCCTTCTAGATCCTTCTACAATATAGACCAATCAATAACATGATCAACATCCTTTACATATATTTTAAGCAATGAAACATGGAAAGCGTCATGGACTTTCACTGTCGAAGGCAGTGCAATTCTGTAGGCCACTGGTCTAATCCTTTCAAGGATCTCAAAATGCCCATAATACAGAAGTTTCATCTTCGCACATGACCCAATCCTCAAGGATCTTTTCTTGGGATTGATGCACAAATACACATGTTCCCCAACCTGAAGCTCCTTAAACAACATATTCTGACTTGCATAAAAAAATTTCCTATCTTGTGTTGCCTTTAGATTCTTCTTGATTACCTGCATTGTTGGGTTGTGTTATACTCTTTCCACGACTAGCCGACATAGTTAACTGGGGGTTTAGAAGAGGGCAAAGCCCCCCCCTTCGTTAGGCCGATTGCATAATGAGCGGGTCACAGGGGGTTTGAGGAGTGTAGGTAACCCCACTTTATGGGGTCCGGGGTAGCACCCCAGAAAATTTTGGTTTTGAACCCTATGCTATGTTGGGCTGACCTACCTATGGTTTCGTGCATGATTTTCGCACATGATTTTGGACGCAATGGTTTTCGTTCCATGGTATTGGATGCTTCGGCATGTATAAATATGTATTGTAACATTGAAAGGAACATAATGAAAAAATCAAGCTGGTAGTCCCGGTTTTGGGATCCAGGGGAAAATCTTTGTGTATATGTGTTTTATGTGTTATGCTCTCACATTGTTTATTTTCTATGTTTTAGAATTCGTATGCAAGTAAATTATGTATGGGGTTAAAACCTATATTTGGTATCAAAGCTGTTTGGCTTCAAGGGGATGCCTTTGTTGCTAAGGGATTTCATTCGGCCCTGTGGTAGACCCTGTTCAGTGGGAGATCTGCGAGATCGATTCTAGTGGTAAAAGAAGATGGTGAGCAGTGGAAAGATAGAGATTGAGAAATTTAATGGTCAGAGTTTTGAATTATGGAAACTAAAGAGGAGGATTTGTTGGTGGATAAAGATCAGTGGGTCACAGTAGATCCAGGTACTAAGCCAACGAGAGTGTCTGATGAAGAATGGAAGAAATTGGATCAGAAGGCTAAGAGCACTATACGATTGTGTGTCTCGGATTCAATATTTTTGAATGTATCAGGGGAAGCTATGGCGAAGGCTTTATGGGACAAGTTAGGGACTTTCTACCAATCTAAGTCTCTGGAGAATAAACTGTTCCTGCAGAAAAAGTTGTATAACTTGAGGATGAAAGACAGAACACCTGAATGCATTTAATACTGTGGTAAGTCAGTTAATATCTGTTGATATTAAAATTTGAAATGAAGGTAAGTGCATCAATTTGTTGTGTTCTCTACTAGATTCGTGGGATAGTCTAGTTATTGCAATAGGTAGCAATGCAACTGCCTTGCAGTTTGATGAAATAGTTTCATCCTTGCTGATGGAGAAGATGAGACGGAAAAATATGGAGAGCCAGAATGGTGATGCCTTATCTGTACGAGGATGGTCCCAAAACAAAAACAAAAATAAGTCATCGAGAGGGATATCTAAATCTCCAGGGAAACATGTAGAGGTGGTGTGCTGGAAATGCGAAAAGGAAGGGCACTACAAAAGGGATTGTAAATCTAAAGCTCCTGAAAAAGGAAAGGGATCCGATGATGCTCCTTCTTTAGAGGTGAAAACCACCTCAGATGAAGGTGGAGATGTGTACTTGGTTTCTTCAGGTACAAATGTATATCATGAGGCATGGTTGATTGACTCAGGTGCATCCTTTCACTTCACTTCCCATAGAGTGGTTCTACGCGTATGAGAAATATGATGGTGGTGATGTCTTCTTGGGGGATGATAGGAAGGCTAGAATCGTTGGTCGCAGAAAAGTAAAGTTGAAGTTGTAAGGTGGAAGGGTTAGAACACTTCTGGGTGTTTTGTATATTCCTACATTGGCTACAAATCTGATTTCCATAAGCAAGATGGATGATGCAGGTGTAAAAAGAGTGTTCAAGAAGGATACCTGCAAAATGGTTCAGGGAGCAATCGTATTGATGCAGGGAGTTTGGATTGGAACTCTGTACAAGCTGCAAGGTAGCACTGTTATTGATGGGTGCAATAGTTTTGTGGTTCCTGAAAGTGGAGCAAAAAATCTAGTGGTCTTTGGAGAGAAAACCATGTTGTGGCATCAAAGACTAGGACATATTGGAGAGAAGGGCCTTTGAATATTTCATGGTAAAGGTATGGTAGAAGGTATGAGTAATAGCCCTCTAGATTTTGATTTCTGTGAAAGTTGTGTATATGGGAAGCAGAATCGGGTGAGTTTCCCCTCTGGTGATAAGAGGGTGAAACAGATATTAGAGCTTGTGCAAAGTGATGTGTTTGGAACTGTGAAGGTTCCATCACTAGGTAAGTCTATGTACTATGTATCATTTATAGATGACTTTTCAAGGAATACATGGATATATTTCCTTAAGAAGAAATCTGAAGACTTGGACAAGTTTAAAGAATTTAAGGTTCTGGTGGAAAACCAGACAGAGAAGAAGATAAAGGTGTTGAGGACAAATAATGGTGGAGAGTTTTGCAGCAATGAATTTGAAGAATTCTGTAAGAAGTGTGGTATAGCACAGAACAAGACTACTCCATACACACCTGAGAAAAATGGAGTTAAAGAAATAATGAACAAGACATTGATGGAAAGGGCAAGAAGCATGCTCAGTGGTGCCGGGTTAGGACAGGAATTCTCGGAAGAGGCGGTGGAGACAGCGTGTTACTTGGTCAATAGATCACCTTCATCAGCATTAGAGGATAAGACTCCACAATAGGTATGGACTGGTAAGAAACCCTCTCTTTCACATCTGAGGGTATTGGGATGTGATGCATATGTATATGTTCCAAAGGAGAAAAGAACCAAGTTGGATAATAAATCTGAAAAGTGCATCTTTATTGGGTATAAGGATGGTTTAAAGGGTTATAAGCTTTGGAACCCAATTACAAGGAAGGTTGTGTACAACTGAGATGTGGTGTTCATAGAGGTAAAATATGTTATTAAACATGAAGTCCAACCAAAGGAACCTGAGAAGATAGATTTTGAGCTTAAGGAGGAAGAATCAAACTCTACAACAAAGGACGAATCAAAAGATGAAGAGCCACAAACTCCGGGTGTGAGAATATCAGTTCGAGAAAGAAGGCAGCTGGAAAGGTATAGTCCATCTAGTTTCTGTTCAAATTTTTCTTTATCTATTACTAATGATGATCCTAGAACTGTGAAGGAAGCAGTAGATTCAGAGGATGGAAATCTCTGGAAAGAGGCCATGGTTGATGAAATGACATCTTTGCACAAAAATGAGGTAAGGGATCTGGTGGAGTTGTTGGCTGGAAGGAAACCCATTGGCAGCAAATGGGTGTTCAAGAAGAAGAGAAATGCAGAAGGAAAGGTGGAGAATTACAAATCTCGGTTGGTAGCAAAAGGTTATTCCCAGGTGCCGGGAATTGATTTTGGTGATATTTTTTCTCCTGTTGCCAAGGTAGCTTCTTTTAGATTACTTCTATCTATTGTTGTTGCTTTTGATTTTGAGGTAGAACAAATGGATGTGAAGACAACATTTCTTCACGGGGGTCTGGAAGAGGAGATCTACATGAAGCAACCTAAAGGTTTTGCAGTGAAGGGTAAGAAAGAACTAGTATGCAAGTTAAAGAAGTCTCTGTATGGGTTAAAACAATCACCAAGGATGTGATATTAGAAATTTGATACATTTATACAGGGACTTGGCTTCACCATAAGCAAAGCATATCACTATGTGTATTTTAAATTAATTGGTGACCGTGTTATTTATCTGGTCTTGTATGTGGATGATATGTTGCTGGTTGGAAATGAAAAAGAAATTATCCAAGATTTGAAGACCCATTTGTCCTCCAATTTCGACATGAAAGATCTTGGTGCTGCAAACTATATTTTGGGCATGGAAATTAAAAGAGATCAGGAAAAGAGGAAGCTCTAGTTAAACCAAACGAAGTATGTCGAGACAATATTGCAGAGGTTTAATATGCAGGATAGTAAACTAGTGAAGGTTCTTATTCCTGTAGGTGTAAAGTTATATGTTGAACAATGTCCCAAGACACAAGAAGAGGAAGAGGATATGTACTATGTTCCACATGCAAGTGCAGTCGATAGCCTGATGTATGCGATGGTCTGTACTAGACCAGACATTGCATATTCCCTAGACCAGACATTGCATATGCAGTGGGATTATTGAGCAGGTTTATGTCAAAACCAGGGAAGGAGCATTGGACAGTAGTGAAGCGGGTTTTCAGGTATTTGTGTGGCACTAGTGATTATGGTTTTTGCTACCAAGGAAGACAAGGATTGGACAAAATTTTGGATATCTTTGCCTTTGTTGATGCGGACTGGGCTAGAGATCTGGATCAGAGAAGATCTACAAGTGGGTATGTGTTTAACCTATTTAGAGGTGTGGTCAGTTGGATGAGTAACAAACAATCTGTAGTGGCACTATCAACTACAGAGGTAGAATACATGGCAGCCACTCATGCAAGCAAGGAAGCAGTTTGGTTGCAGAGAGTGTGTTCAAGTATGGGGTTAGTACAAGGAGATATAAGGATAGACTGTGACAGCCAAAGTGCAATTTTCTTAGCAAAGAACCCTACTTACCATTCAAATACAAAGCAAATTGATGTTCAATATCACTTTGTTAGGAATATGATAGAAGAAAAAAAGGTGTTGCTAATAAAGGTGGACACTTTGAAGAATGTTGCAGATGCATTGAAAAAATCTATGAGCTCTGAGAAGTTCTGTTGGTGTAGAGAAACAATGGGCATTGCAAGGCTGGATAAATGACTAAGCTCTCTTGTGGCCCCCTGTGGAAAGAAAACAACAAGTGGGAGAATGTTGGGTTGTGTTATATTCTTTCCATGACTAGCCCACGTAGTTAATCGGGGGGTTAGAAAGGGGGCAGAGCCCTCCCCCCCTTTGTTGTGTCGATTGCGTAGCTAGGGGAGTCACAAGGGGTTTGAGGGATACAGGTAACCCCACTCTATGGAGTCTGAGGCTTGTGCATGATTTTCGCACATGTTTTTGGATGTGATGGTTTTTGGTCCATGGTATTGGATGCTTTGGCATGTATAAATATGTATTATAACATTGAAAGGAACATAATGAAAAATCAAGCTAGTAGTCTCGGCTTTGGGATCCAGTGGAAAATCTCTGTGTATATATGTTTTATGTGTTATGCTCTCGCATTGTTTATTTTATGTGTATTAGAATTCGTATGCAGGTAATTTTTGTATGATGTTAAAACCTACACTATAATGTCCTCAACTACTTAGGAGGCATAAGATAGGGTTCCACTAGCCTAATAAAATTCCTGTAGGCTAAGGCATGGAAAATTTTAATTAAGCGAACGTGATTCACCTAAGAAAAAATTTATAAATTTTAAACGGGTGAAATGTTGAAGACTCTAAGGAAATTAAGAGTTAATGAGATTTTTCTTGCATAATAACTCTTTGTGAGGTATTTTAATTTTTCTTCTTAGCACAATATTCACTTATTATTAGAGTGTGTCTTCCTATATTCAACAAATAGTTACCAAAAACAAAGAGAAAAGAACACAAGATATTGGCTTTCTGCCAGGGCCAAAACCTCTCCCTCTTGGAGAGGAAAACCCACACAAAATTCTTCTTATAGAGATTCCAATTGACGAGTACCAAGACCATAACCCTTGACCTATTGCACCACTCAAAGACCAAGATAGCAATCCTCCTCTTTGTCACTGTTGAGTTCATCATCAACATTGTTGCTTCACCATTGAGGCCATCACTACTGCACCACTTGTTGCACCATGACTACTCCTTCATGGAGATCTTCATCACGACCTTGATTCCATGTCTTCATTAATGCACTGAAATATTCATTATGACCTTGTCTTCATTAGGATTATGATCGAGACCATGATTTTCATTATGCTGAAGTCTTGACTGTGTTTAGTATGTTGAGAGTGTATTACTTGTGAGACCACAATTGTGCCAAGATAGTGAATGTATCTTGTCCATCTGATATGTCGACACAGTGATTAGCATTGTGATATTTATCATCCTATTTATACCAAGACAATGACTATATTCTTGCACCAAGATTATCATCATAGTTGGAATGAGACTGTAATATTCTCACTCGAGTTTTCCATGAGACATTGTCCTCCTGTAATGCAAATTTGATCCTTGTACCCATCCGAGAGAATCCAAGTTACTTATCTAAAGTGTCTATACTCCTATGGTTTTCCAATATTCCTGCACTTACTGATCCATCCGAAGTTGCAGATTTTTGTCCAAATTTGTGTTTATGTGGTGACTCTAGCCACATATTTATAGTTATCTTCCTATGCATTTGAGCTGACATGATAGTGTGAACATTGTGTCTTTTTATTGAGCTGATGTGGCTATTCTTTTTTATTCGTTTGCAAGCCAACATGACTTTGTTTTACATCATTTCACCTTCTTCTTTCTTCAAGAGGATTGTGCTTGTCATCAAGGGCTAATCTAAACACTAGTTAGACTCATATACATTACATATATTCTCAAGAAGAGATTTTCATGACTTTGACTCTTAATAATACATCCTAAGGCTCTCAATGGGAGCCACTAAATAAATAAATCTCTTGCTCATGAAACCCATGCAACAAGGAATAATAATAAATTCATGTTCTTGTTTACAAAAATCATAATTTCATTGTCATGAAGACTGAACCTAGTTACACTTTCTTCAACACTCCCTCTTAACTAGGGAGGTATGCATGATGGTACTTGGTCATTCTCAATCTGAATAATTTCTCATAAGAAGAATCATATTGGTAACCCATATGTATAGCATCATAGTAACCAACATTGTTTCCACAGCCAATCCTTAACTGACATCTCTATCTCTCATCAGATCATAGCACAATGTTGGCGAGATCAATGATTCTAGATACCTTCATCATTGTCTCTCAAGGTATATAACCACCTGGATGTTCACTAAGTATGACCTTCTAGGACTATACTTATCTTTGGTTCCCATCCCTCGAAGAATATTGGTCCTCTTGCTTATTCTTATCTTGGATGCCCTACACATCCTAAAAGAACATCGGATGCCAAATGATTACCCAATCCTCCATTATTTCTTCCAAAGTGAAGACAAGAATGTTGTGTCTATATCTCCTTCTCAATTGGGGAAGATATGCCCAAGCTCCCTTTGACTAGGAACTTGCCCAAGCTCCCTTTTAATAAGGAACTTGTTAGAGCTTCCTCTTAGCTAGGGACTCTTCTATACATCAGCAACTTCTTTTTCGTGGGTCCTTTAGCTGCTTGATCAACTTCTCACCTTGATGTCATGAAATTTAGTTGAGCTTCTCCCTTGTAGGGAAACACCCATCGATCACTTTCCTCCTCAGTTTTTCATTTCATCCCTTTCTTCATGGAAAGTGGCCTTCTTCATATCTGGAACCTTCATCATCTGACTACTTCTTTCTCATCATGCTTCTTCGATCCATCATATGAATGCTAGTTTTACTTGTATTCACAACTCTTGTTCGAGTAGCCCTACATGAACTTATCCATTGATTATTCAAGAAATAAAAACATAACATTAAAGAATACGTTCTAATATGGCTCTTCATCATGACATCTTCTTGTAAGTATCAGCATCCTGCATTCATGTTGACACATCTCCCAAATATATCCATTGTCAAGGGTCTTCATCTTTTCCATCAGAGTCTTCATATCTTTCCAGGATATTTCCTAGTTAAGCCTTCTTAGTCTTTTGGATGTTGATCACCTTCATTAGGGTTACTTATCTCACGATCTCTTCCTTCCTTGCACATTCCATTCCTAGGAGATTTCAATCAAAGTTTCGTAATTGTAGTCAACCACCTCGTACTTCATACGAGGACATATTATGTTGATTTCATCTAGTGTGACTTATCCCTTCCTTCACCCTTTCAAAGGAGGAGATCATTTTCCCTTGATCATGCTTATTAATATAGAAGTAATGATCCATGTTACCTGCAACCATACAACATGACATTATAATATTAAACACAAACATACATACCTCATTCTACCTTTAGCTCATCTAGGCTTCTTTCAGCAACTTCCTTGATTGAAGTGTCTTCAACCCCTTCATTTTCTTCTTCTCTTATGTCACCATAACATCATCCATGAGTTCCATAAGTTGGAGTTTCTGATGAAACACTTGCTTCCTCTCTAGATTAGTGAACCCTCCGATGAGGATTCCATCAGAGAATCTTGAGGATCTTGTATATCCCCATCTAGAAGATGTTTCCTTTTGATGTATGATGAGCCTTGTCCTAGATGAGTCCTTCTGTTCCTTCAATGTCCACTAAGGTTCCCAAGAGCTCTATCCTTCATGTTTGTTTTCCATGGATTTTGTCCTTCATGATTCCCATGGTGATGTCATGAGCTCTTGTTTCTAATGCTTCCATGATGCCATGATGCATCTTATTATAATTGTCATATCTTATAACAAAAGCTTATGATAGGACCCTTTTGTGAGGGATATTATCATAATCATAGTAGAGATATGTTACTCCCTCTTTCCTTGGATCTTATCTTCAGCTTCCTCCATCTATCTGATGATATGAGCTTCCATAATCTTTCCATAATTTTAGCTATACTATTATGTCTTGTTTTAGGACCAAACTTCCCTTTCCTTTATACACATGTTTTAATCCTTTAACCTTCAATACTTTTTTCATCAACTTATCTTTTTCTATTTAGCATAGAGACGATAAGTTTTTGAATGATGTAACTTTATATTCCCATGGATATTTGTTACTATATTTATTTTTTTGTGCATTATAGATCAATGATGGTTATCTTCCTTCCTTGGTCTTGTTGATGAGACCTTATGAAGATATCCTATATCCTTTGATACCTTTACTTTCATGTAGATCATATTTTATGTGACCTTCTTCATTTCACCTTTAGAATGAGTTTATCATCTACCTCTCTTTGATGTCTCCAATATTTCTATATGAGGGGATCTTTCATAAGTATCCCTTTCCATGAATTCAGAGGAGCCATTTTGATATGTTCAATGACTTCAGCTACTTAGAGAACTATGTATATCCTCCTTCTTCATGCAAGGAACCTTGATGAGTTATCAACCTATAGATGTCCTTGCAATCATGAAGTCATTTAACCAAACTTGATTGTAGATTGAAAATATACTTACTTTTCATGTGAAGATGAAATCTTCACTTTGATTGCTTTGATGATGGTTGAAGAAGATATATTAGAGCTTCTTCTTGGATGACCTTCTTACAAATGAGAGTTCCTTTCCTTAATAGAAAAGGTTTCTCCTTTTGATGACGATGATTTGTTGCTTCCTTCAATGATGTTCTTCTAGGGCAAGGACGTGATCCTTGCTTGTTTTTATAACCTCGAATATGACACTGCCTTCTTGCCTTTAATATGCTTTTCCTTCTTTTGTAGTGTAGGTCAGGACTGCTTCTAGGATTTCAACATGTTCAAAGATGATGTGATATTTTATTTTAAGGTCCTTTGAGTTACCTTTCTTTGTACACATCTTGGTAAGAATCTTGGTGTCCTTTTGATGAGAATTGTGGAGAAAAAGTTCTTGTTGTTGTAGACTGCTAGTTGTAGACTTGATCCTTCAATCTTGACAAAACCCTTTAACTTGCTTTGATGCCCTTCTTGAAGACTATGTTAGGATATTCCGACACATAGGAAATAGTTAAGTATAACTTGGTCTAGTATAGAGTTAGGTAAAGTGTGTTTCTTTACTATGTACTTTTGTAACTTACAATCTGACAGTCACGATATGTAGTGATCCGACGGTTCATTCTCTCCTCAGTATTACCGACACTTGATCCGTCGCTTAACACCCGATTGGTCCATGATCTCTATTTAAAGAGCATGGAGGGTCATTTGTAGGTTAACTATTCATGAGATAAGCTTACGTAAAATTTCATTATTTTATTAATAAATTGCCTGAAGTGGTCGTGTTGGCTCAGGCCATGGACTGTTTCCCTCTTTGAGGGTTTTAACCACGTCAAAAATACTGGTGTATTGATCTGTGATATGTTTGCAAGCGGTGTCCCTTGATGTTTTGTCTAAGGAACTTACCCTGTAAATTCCTACATGGTATTAGAGCTATTTGAGGGCCACGTCCGTTGGTGATCCAAATCTGAAGCCGATAGAACTGCATTTGACTGCCATTTCCTAGATCTATTGTTTCTTACTGCTTTCGGGCCAAGACGACTACTCTGTTGTGTTAGGAGCATCTGTTCCAGTGAGGAACCCCTTTCGTTTCACGCAAAAAGGTTTCTGGTAGCCCTAGCTTCGTCATTTTTAAGATCTGGAGGTATACAGTGTTTATTTGCAGTTTCTAGTTATTTTCTCTCTGTTTATTATTTCGGTTTATTTAGCTTCCTTTTTTTTTACCAGATCTATACCTTTCATTTCTGCATATGCTCTTTGCCCTACGACTCAGTGTGATATGGGCAAATCAGAAACAGAGAGGAAGGATTTTTCTCATGCGTATGCTCTTTTCCGCTGCGCCTTAGTGTGATCTCGGAAAATCAAAAACATTGAGGAAAATATTTAGTTGTCGGGTAAAGCTAACTTCAAGCCGTAAGGTTTGTTTTTTTTTGTATGTCCGTGTTGGGTTTTGTGTTTTTTGTTTT
>APFE030870387.1:4698-33858 GCA_000404065.3 Pinus taeda | reverse complement strand
TAGTTAAGTTCAACTTGGTCTAGTATAGAGTTAAGTATAGAGTTAGGTAAAGTGTGTTTCTTTACCGTTGTACATTTTGTAACTTACAATCCGACGGTCACGATATGTAGTGATGCGACGGTTCATTCTCTCCTCGGTATTACCGACACTTGATCCATGGCTTAGCACCCGATTGGTCCATGATCTCTATTTAAAGAGCATGGAGGGTCATTTGTAGGTTAACTATTCATGAGAGAAGCTTATGTAAAATTTCATTCTTTTATTAATAAATTGCCTGAAGTGGCCGTTGGCTCAGGCTGTGGACTATTTCCCTCTTTCAGGGTTTTAACCACGTCAAAAATACTGGTGTATTGATCTATGATCTGTTTGTGAGCGGTGTCCTTTGGTGTTTTGTCTGAGGAACTTACCCTGTAAATTCCTACAGACTGATCCTTGTATGTCTCTTTTGCTGTCCTTTCTTTGACTTCATTACCTTAGCTCTGTACCATGTTGAATAATTTAGGGAAATTAAGAGTTAATGAGATTCTTCTTGCATGATAATTATTTGTGAGGTATTTTAATTTTTCTTCTTAGCACAATCTTCACTTGTTCTTATTAGAGTGTTTCTTCTAATATTCATCAAATAGTTACCAAAAACAAAGAGACAAGAACACACGATATTGGCTTTCTTGCAGGGCCAAAATCTCTCCCTCTTAGAGTGGAAAACCCACACAAAATTCTTCTTATAGAGATTCCAATTGACGAATACCAATACCATGACCCTTGACCTATTATGCCACTCTAGGACCAAGACACCAATCCTCTTCTTTGTCACTGTTGAGTTCATCATCAACATTATTGCTTCACCATTAAGGCCATCACTACTGCACCACTCGTTGCACCATGACTACTCCTTCATTGAGATATTCATCATGACCTTGATTCCATGCCTTCATTAATGCACTGAAATCTTCATTATGACCTTGTCTTCATTAGGATTATGATTGAGACCATGATTTTCATTATGTTGAGGTCTTGACTACATTTAGTATGATGAGAGTGTATTACTTGTGAGATCCCAATTTTTCTGAGATAGTGAGTATATCTTCTCCATATAATATGTTAAGAAAATGATTAGCACTATGATCTTTATCATCTTATTTATACCGAGACAGTGACTGTATTCTTGCACCGAGATTATAATCATAGTCGGGTTGAGACTATAATCTGCTCACTGAAGTTTTCCACAAGACAGTGTCCTCATGTAATGACGATTAGATCCATGTACCCATCCAAGAGAATCCGAGTTACTTATCTGAAGTGTCTCTACTCCTATGTTTTTCTAAAATTCATGCACTTACTATGCCATCCGAAGTTGCAGAGGTATGTCCGAAAATCTGTGTTTCTATGGTGACTCTAGCCGCATATTTATAGTTGTCTGCCTATGAATTTGAGCCGACATGATAGTGTGAAATGTTGTGTATTTTTATTGAGCTGACATGACTGTTCTTTTTAATTCATTTACAGGCTGACATGATTGTTTTTTATGTCATTTTGATTGTTTCCTTCTTCAAGAGAATTGTGATTTTCATGGTTAAGGGATTCAAAACTAACTCAGACCTATGATATTTGCAGCCCTCATGAGACATAAATATCTAGTATACTATGATCTAAGAAGTCTCAGCCCTACTTGAAGAGAAATTTAGAATTTTTGTTTGCGGAACCATCCATCATTGAATTGTGCATATCCTAACTAGATTCTCCAGTCATCATTTGGAATATCACTGTAATACAAACTCCTAAGGTTTCGCCTGATGGACACTATAACTACTTGGATTGTGAGGTTCAAACCTATGAGATATATCAAGTTACAATTCATGTAATTCATTTTAATTGTATGAAGGCATATTAGTGAAGTTTTTCCTATGTTCTAGTGTGAAATTATAAGACCCTAACCAGCGATCTAATGAATGACATGGCACTCCTATCTAAAGCATTTGTGAAACCATTGAAGATCTAAACTATTTGTGAGAAGAGTGGATAGATCTCTTTATATTCAATAAGGGTTGTATTGAAGCATGAATCCAGAATTATTACCCTTTGACATTGTGTTCTGAAGTTTTTGGCAGTGTCTTTATATGGTAATCCTTATCTGACAATGATATTTAGAAATATCCCTCCATGAAAATTCCCTTATGATAGAGTGGAAGATTCATTACAATGGCATTGTATATGACAGAAATATGATTGTCTTGAGAGTTTCCTTGTGACAGTAATCTTCTCTATGACAGTGTACTTGTTGATAGAACCTCTATGACAGTATGGTGATGTCGTTATGAAAATATAACCTTTTGTGATAATAATATATATTCTTAGATGGAGATATTCTTATGGAAATGAGTGGAAGTGAGTGATATATGACTGAAAGGTATGGCAGTGATATTTGGGTTGCATAGTATATGGAAGTGAACTTACAGGATGACATACCTAATGAAAGTATTGTATGAAAGTATTCTACAAGACCTTAATGACAACAAGGTCTATGACAGTGTACTTGTTGATAGAACCTCTATGACAGTATGGTGATGTCGTTATGAAAATATAACCTTTTGTGATAATAATATATATTCTTAGATGGAGATATTCTTATGGAAATGAGTGGAAGTGAGTGATATATGATTGAAAGGCATGGCAGTGATATTTGGGTTGCATAGTATATGGAAGTGAACTTACAGGATGACATACCTAATGAAGGTGTTGTATGAAAGTATTCTACAAGACCTTAATGACAACAAGGACTTTGATGATAGTAGTTTCCTTGATGTACATGACTGTGGCATAACCTTGATGAAAGACAGTGACCATGTTAATAGTGACATTGTTGCTAGTGGAACAATGACCTTGTTGATAGTGAAACAATGATTATGTTGGCAGTGAAACAATAAGCTTGTTGATAGAAATTTATATGATAGTGAGACCATGAGGAAGTGATCTACAAGACAATGAGATCATGACCTATGTAACATTTGAGTTTGATGACACTCTAATGTATGGCAATGTTACCATAACAGTGACCTTTAAGTGTTCTTGATGACTCCTGATGACAGTCGTAAGCCACAGTGATCTCTATGAAAGTGAAAGTGTTGAGGATGTTTTCAGTTGAAGTAGTGGAAACAGTAGCAACAGTGACAATAGATAGTTGGAGCAGAAGCAATAGTAGTAGTAAGTTATAACATATAGTTGGAGAAGTGGCAGTAGTGGACAGTTGGAGCAGTATTAGCAGTAGTGAAAACAAATAGTTGGAACAGTATTAGCAACAGTGACAACAGAAAGTTGGAGTAGCAGCAGTAATAGTAGCGATGACACTAGACAGTTGGAACAGTGGTAACAGTGGACATTTGGAGTAGTAGTAGCAGCAGTGGAAACAGTGGACCTTTGGACCAGTAGTAGGAGCAGTGAACAGTTGGAGCAGTAGTAGCAATGGTGACAGCAGACAGTTGGAGTAAGAGCAGCAATAGAAATAGTGACAATAGACAGTTAGAGCAATGGATATTTGGAGTAGTAGTAGTAGTAGTGGTAGTGAGAGTGGAACATTATAGTTGGGTCATTTTCCCTAGTATGAGAGCCAAACTCTTCTAGAGATCATTTTCTTCCTTCCAGTGTTGCTAGTAAAACCGTTGGGGAGTCTTGTACTTCCTTCCAATTCAACTGGTAAATTTGTATGTAAAACATACATAACCAAAGCTTGTTGAGAAACATATCATGCGTACTGATTCTTGTGATGTGATTTTCTTCCATGGTTTTTTTATTTCTCTAAATATTTTAAAAGAAGTTAACCTATCGTGAAATTAAAGGAAATACTTATTTACCCCCCTCTCAGAATTTCCAACAATTGGTATTAAAGCAAGTCCTTCTTTGAAGCTTAACCTCTTGAAGGTAAATTCGTAGCACTCGGAGTTGATTGGTGGAGACTGCAATTGAAGATAAGATGGTTGCTAATCTTGAAGATGTTTATTCCTCAAAGACAAACTTCAAAAAGTGGAAGAGAAGATGGATTTGAACATATTTATGTTTAATAAGCTTAGTGCAAAACACAAACAGATGAAGAAGGAGAAAATGAATCATTACAATAACTGGAGATGTTTTGTAGTTGAAATCACCCAACTTCAAGATCAAATTAAGAAACAAAAAATGCCAGAAAATGATAATGAACTTGATGAAGCAAAGAAGGAAGTGGATCACCTCAAAAGCATGTTTCAAGAGGCAAACAATAGAGAAAATACCTTAACAAACCAACTCAATGAAAAAGAAAATCCAAAGAAATGGAACAAGCAGGATAAATAACTTGGCAAGAAAATCGCCTCCTTGAAGAGGGAACTCAAAGAAGCCAAAATGACTGAGGAAGTCATAAGAAATAAATTGAAGAAAAAGGAAGAATATTGTCTTAAACACGAATAGGAAATCATCACCTTGAGAGAAGAATTGGACAACATAAAACAAAACTTGAGCTATTAGGTCTAGGATGACATTCTCAATTGCCAAATATCACCACTTATCAAGATAGGTCTTGGATTGTTGGTGAGTCCTCATGATGCAAGGATGAAGATGTCACAAAGGAAGAGATGTCACATGATGAAGATGGAAAGAAGATTCATGAAGAAAATTCTCACTCCAAAGATCAAGAGAATCCACTTGTCAAAGAATAAAATAAGCTTGCTACAAAAAATAAAGAGAAGCCTAAAGTCAAATTTTTTCACAAGTCATCCAACACCAGAAGATGGAAGACAGATTCCTCAAGAAGTTGAGATGATGCAGTCAAGACACCAAATCATAGTAGAGCACTCAGAAGTGGAAAGAAGAAAATATATTCTCAAGGGTGAGACACCTTTAGGAGATCATCACACTATACACCCATGTATGTAGGCACATTTTATGGTTATTGCTATGCATGTTATAACTTTGGACATAAAGCTAGAGATTGCAAGGGATATAACATGATTAATGATAGAGAGTTTTATCAAAGCCCTAGAGGCATGTTTTCTAGAAGAAAATCCAGAATCCTATATGTCTATCATAGAATAATTTACAACAACTTTGCTTCATTATTCAGACCAGCTTTAGAGTGATACCTATGTCAAAACTTTGGCCATTTTGTATGAGATTGTAGAAGCAACTTGATGTGGACATCGAAAAATTAGGAAGGAAGTAAAATCATTAGGAAAGAACACAAGACCACTAGGGTCTGGAAAAGAAAACAGACTTCACAATGAATTCCTGCATAATTAGAAGACATGATGCAACAGGAGAGACTGTATAATGGAAGAAACGATGCGGCAGGAAGGCACATTGTCAAGGGGAGCCCATGTAATGAGAGAGATGATGCGACGAGAGTGCACTTTGTCAGGGGGAACCATGTCAAAAGGAGATATCATTAAGGACATGTCAGCCACCCTTTTCCATTGATTTCAAAGGGGGAGAGAATCTTGGAAAGGAATGAAGAGAAGCATGAAGTCAAGGGGAGCTTATGCAACACACCAAGAGATGATCGGTGTGTTGACATCAATGACAAAGGGGGAGAATGTTGAGTATGTTTCCATTGATTTAAAAGCGGGTGCAACAAGTACAAGATGTCATCATTAATTTCCTTGGTATCTTGGTTATCATGGATGAGATGATGCATTGATGAAACCCTAGCTCTAGGGTTTGGATTCCCTGAATAATGGACATACCCCACACTTGTTGAACTTTTTGAAGCAATAGATCAGTGAGTTTACCTTCAATACCATCACCATTGGACTCTCCTCATCATGTTGATTATGTTAATATGTGGAGTGCTTCGTGGGTCCTCATGGTTTGTGAGATATTCCTAGTCAAATTTGGTAGACCCTAATTGTGGTCGATAACCCTAAAGGTATGATGATGTGGTAATGCACGATTAGTTATGGCTCGTATCTACAAGATGGAAGAGAACTTCAATGTTTGAATGGATTAAATTTACTATATAAAAGAAAATAAATTTTATTAAATTATCATGGTCCTTGAAAGTCAATTTATTTCAAATTTTAATAGGCCAAAATTTGGTGGGAATCTTGCAGTTTATTTGAAGTTTAAATTAAAAAAAAATAAAAGTAAAAAATAAAAAATAAAAAAAATTCCCTCCATCAATTTGAATCAAATGTGGCTTTCCCTACTAAAGAGATCTAGTCGACTTCACTTTCACATAATATATAAAGGAACCTCAATGCATCCCCTAGGCATCAATACAACACTCAAGTGATATTGCTTTGGATTTTCAGCGTTGTGAAGGAGTTCTAAAATAGTCCTGCGGCTAGGAGATTGAAAGAGGGTTTTTGGTCATTATTTCCTTTGTTTGGCTAGGGTTTCATTGAAAGTCTCTCTTGCATGTTTCCTTGAGCATGTATATTGCATTAAATTGAAGGGCTATAACTCACTATGATCTGAAGCTCCTCTAACACAACAGATTTGTGGTTCATTTCCTTGTAACATAGCATCTACAATGGTATCACGGTGGCATGGATCGAATACTATGAAAGAGCTCACATTTTCTATTTGATTTTCGTCCTTTTGGAGAATTAAAGACATGACGAAATATTGATGATTTTGATATGTTATTTTTATGTCCTTTATGTGTGCATCATGACACTGTGTTTGGTGGTCTTCTCTTGGATTCATTACGTTTTGAAGTTTTCCTTGCAGGTAGAACTTGCATCACCTTGAAACTTGCAGTCATCATGTAGTCATCATGACTATTGCTATTATGGAGCTCCAATTATTCTTCTTGGGATTTGTTTTTGCATTTGAACATTCACGACCTAATTAAGGGATTAAAAACTAAGTCAAAATTGTGATATTTGCAGCCCTCATGAGACATAAATATCTGCTAAACTATGATCTACATATTTGTTTTAAAAGATAAATTTAGAAGTTTTGTTTGCAGCATCATCCCATCATTCAACAACATGTACCCTAACCAGATTCTCCAATCCTCATTTGGAAGATTGTTGTAATACAAACTCTTAAGGTTTCACCTGATGGGCAATATAACTACCTGGATTGTGAGATTCAAACCTATGAGATCCATCGAGTTATAATTCATGCAATTTCCTTCAATTGTATGAAAGCATATTAGTGGAGTTTTTTTTTATGTTTTGGTGTGAAATTAAAAGGCCCTAACCAGTGATCTAATGAATGACATGGCACTCCTATCGAAAGCATTTCATAAACCCTTGAAGATATGAACTATTTTTTAAAAAAGTGGATATGTCTCTTTATATTTGATAAGATTTGTATTGAAGCATGAATCTAGAATTATCACCCTTCGATATTGTGTTCTGAAGTTTTTGGAAATGTCTTTGTATAGTAGTCCTTATCTAATAGTGATGTTTATCAATTTCCATCCATGACAATCCCCTTATGATAGAATGGAAGATTCCTTATGGTGGCATTGTATATGACAAGAATATGATTGATTTGACTGTAACCTTGTGAGAGTAATATTCTCTACGACAATGTACTTGCTAACAGAACCTCCATGAAAGTATGGTGATTTCCCTATGACAATGAAACCTTTTTGTGATAGCGACAGATATTCTTAAAATGTAAATATTATTATGGCAGCAAGTGGAAGTGAGTGATATATGACTGAAAGGTGTCACAATTATATTTGGCCTGCATAGTATATGGCAGTGAACTTAAAGGATGACATACCTAATGAAAGTGTTGTATGAAAGTTTTCTTTAGAACCTTGATGAAAGAAGTGACTTTGATGATAGTAGTGTCCTTGATGTACATGATTGTGCCATAACCTTGATGAAAGACAATGCCATGTTAACAATGACATTGTTTACAGTGAAATAGTGACCTTGTTGATAGTGAAACAATAATTGTGTTGACAAAACTTTATATGACAGTGAGACCGTTAGGAAGTGATCTACAAGACAGTGAGATTGTGCCCTATGTAACAGTTGATTTTGATGTCACTTTGATGTATGGATTGTTTCCACAACAGTGACCTTCAAGTGTTCTAGATGACAGTAGTAACCCATAGTGATCTCTATGACATTGAGAGTGTTGAGGATGTTTTTAGTTGGAGTAGCGACTAGAATAGAAGCAGTGACAACTGACAGTTGGAGCAGGAGTAGCAATAGCAGTAGTGACAATAGACAATTGGATTAGTGGTAGCAGCGTACATCTGGATCAGTAGTAGCAGTAGTGACAATAAATAGTGAGAGAAGGAGAAGTAGTAGTAGCAGTGACTGTAGTCATTTGAAGCAGTGGAATTGATAGCAGTAGTAGACAGTTGGAGTAGTAGTAGAAGCAGTGGAAACAATGGACAATTGGAGTAGTAGTAGCAGTAGTGACAATAGACAGTTAAAGTAGGATAAGTAGTAGTAGCAGTGACAGTAGACAGTTGGAGCAATGGCAGTAGTGGAAAGTTGGAGTAGTAGTAGTAGTGGCAGCAATGGACAATTGGAGCAGTAGTAGCAGCGGTGTACATTTGAAGCAATAATAGCAGCATTGACTACAAATAGTTTGAGTAATGGAAGTAGTGAATAGTTGGAGTAGTAATAGTGGCAACAAGAGTGGAACATTGTAGTTGGGTCATTGTCCCTGGTACGGGAGCACAAACTCTTCCAAGGAGAATTTGCTTCCTTCCAGCCTTGCTAAATAAACCTATTGGGGAGTATTGTACTTCTTTTGAGTTCAACTAGTAAATTTGTATGTAAACCATACATAACCAAATCTTGTTGAACAACATATCTTGCTTACTGATTCTTGTGAAATTAAAAGAAATATTGATTCACCTCCTCTCAGAATTTCCAACATGGAGGAGCACAAATCCACCATGGTATTGGGTCAAGTTTTCCTTTTGTTTCTAGCTGAGGGTGACTTCCTTTCTTGGTCATGGGTTTACTCTCCAAGTTGGTCAAGTTCTGGATTGGAAGGAATCATGCTTACTTTCAGTTATTAACTCCTTGAAGCACACGCAGGAGAGACATTGGTTATCAAACTAAACGCAATGTTTCAATGAGTTGTAGTTGATGAAAAGGGGTCAAGTTACCAGTCATATCACACTTGTGAATTCAGTTAATTTTTATTGTTGATGATACCTTTATTCGTGGGTTTTCAAGGGAAAATGTTATGTGCATAGTGAAACCATACTACTAATTGTACCTATGGGAGAAGTCTTCACATATTGTTGATATAAACCAAGTTCTTCATATTATTGTTGTTACCATTTTCTAAAAATATATCAGCTCCCAGATTAAAGAATATTTCTATGTTTATCATTGGTGGTGTACTCTGTGGATGTTTTGAGTTTTAATAAAATATATGTTGATGGACTGAATCTTTTCATATGAGTATTTAATTGATGTTATGTATGTTCCTTCAAATAAACTCAAGAAAATAACCTACAACCAAACTTCTTCAAACTGTTTAACTAAATGTTCCACTGAAAACTCGATTAAAACTTAGAGATTTTAATGGAAGAATTTGAGGTACCCCAAGGGGGTATCTTAAAGTGGTATTAGAGAATGTTCTTGGACAATAATGGGGTATAACTGAAGATTATCATTAATTTCATGAGTTCGAAAGACAATTGTTTTAGTGGGGTAACCTATAGGAGGCGTTATCAAGGCAAGGAGCTCGCTCCCTTTTGGGAAGAAGAGTTTCCAGAGAAGAGAAGAGATGAAGAAGAAGCCCCCATAAGGGGAAAAGGGATAGAAGAGACACCTAAAAAAGAAGAGCCAAATATGTGGGACAAGGAAACTCAAGCATTTAAAAACTTGCTTAGTGCACTAAATGATTTGGCTAAGGGCCAAAAGGAGATGGTGGATCTGATGAGCAGGATGGAAAACAAATGGACTTCCATCAAGAAGGATCATGTTAATGGAGAGGGATATAACAATTTTGAGGGAAACCATGCCCGTACTACAGACATTCACACTTATATAGCAGAGCGCCCAAACCCAACATGCCTTGATTCATACATGAGATGGTAGAAGACTAGACCAAGTAAATGAGTCAGGGGATCCCTTATGTGGATTATTTGGAGGAGTATAGAACCTTGTGACATGAGTTCCAAGCTGCTATGAGTTTCATAGATTTATGCCACCTCCAAATAAAAATCAAGCCTAAGGTAGCTTAGAAGGCTAAGGCAAAATCACGAGCTACTAAAAACGTTGGGGAAGGTGACCATTCCTTGCTTTGATGGGTCATCTAAATTCTCAAATCGCGAATGGGTACAGAAGTTGGATACATATTTCCAACTACATCATATGGCATAAGATGAGGAGATTAAGCCTAGCCACATTATACTTGGATGGTGAAGCACATGAGTGGTGTCACCTAGGGGTTGGTAATATTGGGCCACTCCAACATCACTTCGTATGTTAAGTTTACTTAGAGGCTCTTAGAGCACTTTGACAGGAAGGATCTAGAGCTTTACTTCAAGGAGTTGGTTGATAGCAGGCCCCTCTGGTGGCATGTTCTATCTTTGCCTAGGATTCTCCCTTTTATATGGTGGCCCTTCCTTTACTTGTTCTACTTGCTTTTACTTTCCAAAGCTATGTTCGAAAATGAAACTCCACACACAAACTCAAAAGCTCTCGGGGAAGACCCTTTCCTTATTTAAAATAAAATAACTCTCAAACCCAACATAAAGTTATGTGGACCATTTTATATTTAAATGTGGAACCATACAAACATAAAACAAATTTAAAAGTTTATATTCTTTGCACCACTTACTATATAACATCCCTCCTTTATATATATTATGAATTTAAACTCCGCATGCACATGAACTAAATTCAATAACGTGGGTTCGCTAAGTCAATTTGTCGTATTTACCAAACATGCAAACCCCATCTCAGGTATGGAGTCAGAATTAATCTCGGTGGTGCATCAAAAGGTGACCCAGGGTGGCAAGATCGAGACGAGTTATCTATCGTTGTTGGAAATATTAAGTGTTGGAAATACTGAGAGGTGGGTGAATCAGCATTTCACTTTTTTTCACAATTTTCTAATTAATCTTTAAACATTCAGAGCATTCATCAAGATAGAATCATAAACATCACATCAAATAAAAAATGCACAGAATATGTCATCCAAACAAGATTTTCAATAAGTATAGTTAGATACACAATTTACCAGCCAAGCTAGAAGGATGTATAAAACTCCCCAAGACTGAAGGTGTTCGGAGATCAAGTCTACAAGAGTCTTCAACCTCCCTTACAATCTACTCCATAATTGTTGCCTCTGCTGCTACACTCACTATCTGTTTTCCCCGTTGCCTCTGCTACACTACACTGCTCTTACTATCGGCTTCTATTTTATTGTTGCCTCTAGTATGTCTATCATCAATGTTGGTGCTAATATAAACTTCTCAAGTAATCAAGGTCGATTTTGTCCATCAAACCCTAGAATATTGTCATCAAGACTAGAATTTCACCACCATCCAGTAGGTTCACTGTTATGCCTCCTAGTTGTGGTCAAATATCAGGTTACTGCTATTAGGTCACTTTCCAGAGAAGGTTACTGCAAACCTTTTTGTTCAAACACAATATCATTGTCATCATTTCATCATGGTTACATATATCATCAACATAATGTTATCATGGTTACTCCATTCAACCAGAGATAGTTATCCTTATCATCATCTACTTTCAGCAACTTATTTGTCTCTGCACAAGATGTCAAACTCTGACCACCTGTCATCAAGTCCTAATTAAGTTCATCAATGCACCACATGTCATCGGTCTTAGTCTTCAACAACCACATAGTTTATGTCACTATGAAGTATATGTATCATTGTTCATAGGTTAATGTCACTCATCTAGTGCCACCATACAAATTAGAGCCATAGTCATACTAAATCAATGCCATATAGAGTTATTGCAAAGCTCACTGTCATATGGTCTATAGGATGCATTGTTCAATGTTTTACTTCCAACAAGGTCAAACCCTAATTACTAGCTTTTCTTGTCAGCGTTGTCTTACTGTTGTATCACACATCATCTTACATTAACTCATTAGAAAGGTGCTTACAACAAGAGCTCAATTAGTTTATCAAGGGATAGATCCAAACAACACAATATATAAAGATTTTACTTCTACAATAGCTTTAAAAGGATGTACAGGACTGCATCCCCCTTTAGAGTGTCAAGCAACCCTTGTTCAATAGATTGCACAGACAACACTTGCAATTTGCAAGCCTACACATAATTTCCTTTTGTGAAAGATATCAATCTATGCTTTAAAAATTCACACTAAGATTCAAGCCACAAACAGTTACTTCAATGAGAGTCCTTAGGGCATTGTTCCAAGAATATCTTCACTCATAATTCTCAATCTCGTCCTATATAAAATCTCAAATCCAAATTAAGATACCCAATACTCTAATTTCTATAGCAACAATCAATATACTCATCCATGTTGTCTCAGTCATCAAGGGTTCAGTCTTCTTGAGGCTAAAAGAAGACACTACAGATTTTTTCTCCCACAGATAATCTCTCAACCAAAACTGGAGCAACTTCATAATAAACCAGATCTAGAGCTCAGATTACATTATAGATATGCAAACTTAATTTGAGCACATGTCAATTATCTTTCCAGACAATTGAAAAACTTGATTTACACTCAAGTATGCTAAGTCGTAGGTTTGTGATACTGTTGCGATGACACCACTGTATATTGATGTTGAATTTTAGTTGCAGTTAAGAACTTTCCATAAATCAACCACATTATCAAGGAACAATCCACAATCATTATAGAGAGCTACACGAATAGACAAGAGTTAAATCTAGTGAAAAGTTGCAAGGATTATAATCCACATCACAGAGATAGAATACTCAAAAGTAAGGTCGTAGTCATAGGAATCAAGAGAAAGGTATGATCTATTTATAAACGTGGCCCAGTGAATCACTGAAGTTAGACACCTGTATCAAAAGGGACCAATATATGCCAAAATTTGATGCATGAAAATTTGACCCAATTCAGATTTCCACTAGTCAAAATTTAGGGCATGAAATTTGCAACATACGACTTTGAAATGCCCTAGCCACAAAGGTTGTATCTTATAGGTATAATCTTATAGGTATAACAAATGTTCACAAACTTGACCGCAAAACAAACGTGATTAAGTTATTCCTATGAAATTCATTTAGAAAGCAAAATCCACACAATCTTAGAAAAATTATGCTCCTCGTCAAAAGATCCTCAAGCCTCAAATATAAGCATTTTAGGCATACACACACAGAAGCAAAATAACTGAATGGAAAACTGAAATGAATACAAAACAAGAACACAAATTATTTACATGGTTTGGAAGTGGGTTTGGGTCAATGCCAAACAATATCACGACATTTTAAAATGAAGACTAACATGTCTAAAATGGGAGCAGACAAAGAAAAAATAGTCTCAAAGGTAAATTACTCAGGCCCTTCGCAATAAGCACTCAAACAAGTCCCCTCTACAAGCATGTGGAAATAAGAAGTCCAAATTAAAATTCATTTATGATTCTTCCTTCTATAGTCCCACATCCACACCTCTCACCTGGTCATTTGATCTTTATGTGAAATAATTGTTAAATGAAAAACAAAGGTTGGAGGTTTTAGAAGCTAAAGACCAGGAAAGAGATCATAAAATTCACATAATAATAGGTGAGAACAAGGATTTAGCAGAAAGAAATAAAGTTTTGAAAGAACAAGTGGCATTGCTATAGGAAGATCTCCTAAGAGGGAACACATAATGGAAACGCATGAAGGCGGATGTGCAAAACATAAAGAAATCTATAGTGGAAAGTACAGAGGTGGTGAATACAAAATCATCCGAGGATAAAGGGAAAATGATTGCCTAAATAGACAACCATGAAGGGAAAGAAAGAAAATGAAGGAAAGGATATTCCACCAAAGTTTGCATAACTTGGGCTAAAGTTATTAGCAATTTTTCTAATAGGGAAGGAGAAACAAACATTCGGGTTGACAACATGCAAGATAGAGAAGGCAAGGAAAGACAAAATAGAGCAGCAAAAATAATTATTAAAGGGATGAAAGACTATGGGAAAAATCAATGTACTCTTGACCTTGCAAGTGACTTCTTGAAATACAAGTTGATATGGCAAGGAAAAATATTTGAAGCATGGAGGGTGGGTAAGTTTAACGGTGAGAGAGACATGCCCATAAAGTCATCATGCCTAGCTTGTGTGATAATTATATCATTCTAAGCAAGAAGCATCTCTTGAGGGGTTCTCATTTTTTTCTAGAAGAAGATTTAACTGTAAGACAACAGGAGGAAAGGAGGGAGGAAATGTTAAAGGTTAGGGCAGAAAGAGATGAAGGCAAGAGAGCATGGATTTATAAAGGTAAATTTTTGATAGTGCGATTTGGACCTCCTTCCAAAACATAGCAGCAAGATGGTAATAAAAAAGAGGCTCAAAACTCTTCATTAGGAAATCAGGAAGCATTGTTTGTATGTGAAAGCGGGGAAAAAGACTCAAATGTGAGTCTTGCATGTCAAAATAAATAGCAATCAAATCATACCCAGATTTCATTAAGATTAGTTTGTTTGAACTACATAGGTTACCCATGGAGGTGAGGACCTGGGTTAGGGCCTATTGCGGAATATAGAGACATAATTTGCCTCATAGAAACACATGAACATGAAGGGTGCAAGACACCTTTGTTTGAAGGACACTAGAAGATGGCAGTGTGGAAAAAAGCAATAGGAAATGGAAAAGGGCACAGGGATATCATGGTTTTAGTGAGGGAGAAAGGTCGCCTCATTCAGTTAGAAAAAGAAGAATCAAATAAACAATTCATTTGGTTTAAAATACAGAAAATGGAAACCACATCAAAATTGCAACATGTTATTTTGCGTCACAAGTTTCAAAAATCTACAAAGGTAGAGGGCTTGACCACAAAGATCCCTTTGCAACCTCAAAAGTGATTTTGTAACATATTCTCAGCTAGGTGAAGTCCTTATAGTGGGTGATTTCAATGCTAGGATTGCAAGTGAGCAAGCTAGCATTCTTTGTTGTAAAGAAGACTCCGACCCTATTTGGTTTATGGAAGAGAGTAATCATCAGTGGGAAAGAATTTCAGAGGACAAGGGCTACAATCTCTTTGGTGAACAATTTCTTACTCTATATGGGGCCTTTGATTTAGTCATTTGTAATGGCTTGACTAGATGGGCAAAGTCCAGTAATTTCACTTGCAATATTTACAATCGAGCAAGTGTAGTAGATTATGTAATTTGCTCGCATGGTTTGCATGATAAAATGGAGGAATTTTTTATTGGAGATCAGATTTGGGACTTAAAATTACATCACAAGCCAATTTATTTAATTTTCTCTTAGATTGGAAATAAATAATTAGAATAAAACATTCAGCATGTCCAAAAAAATCTCCCAAAGGGCAAAATTCTTTTGACTCCAGAAAACTGTAATACCTTCAAAATGACGCTAGAGAGGCTCTTTAAGAAGGAGAAAATCACAATTCATAGCCTTCATAGTCATGAATTAACACATTTAATTCAATGCGCACTTGCAGAATGAAAAAGAGAAAAAATTAAGAAGTATGAAACAAATTGATTTCTGGTTAATGCTTGGTTTAACGAGGAATGAAAAAAGGTAAGGAGAATGTGGAAAGAGTCAAACAAGGGTAACATAAAGCTCAAACCTTACAAGCAGTTATTAAGAAAGGAAAAGGTTGATTTCATAGTTTCAAGGAGGGAAGAACTAATTTTCCTTGGGAAAATAATCCCAAATTATTTTGGAAGGAGATCCAACCGAGAAAAATAAAAATTGGAAATAGTATTACAGCTTCTAAATGGTTACACTATGCAAGACAACTCTATGAGCAAGATCCCAAGGTTGATCCTCCCCCCTTGGTCAACACTGATACTAAACTCTTCACAGTGCAAGAGGTAGAGATGGGTATCAAGAAGTTAGGTGTTGGAAAAGCAAAAGACTTAGCTGAACTCCAAGCAAAATATCTAAAGTGGGGCTCAAATATTCTTGCACCTCACATTACAAAAAAATTCAACAACATCGTACAACAAGGGCTCCCCACAAATTGGACAAGTAGTCTAGAAATACCTCTTTTTAAGAGCGGTGATGTCAATAATCCCTCCAATTATAGGGCCATAATGATAAACCCTTTGTTTGCAAAGCTATTTGGAAGCATGCTAGAAACTAAAATTAGCAAGTGGGCAGAAGAAAGAGATAAGCATGCTAAAGGGCAAGTAGGTTTTAGACCTAAATATTCCATTGTTGATTATTGTATAGCTTTAAGGAACATCATCGAAAAAGTTTGGGAGAAAAAGGAAGAAGTCTTTTGTTGCTTTATTGATTTCAGAAAAGAATTTGACACGGTTCCCAGGGATAAGCTTTGGCACAGAATGGAGGAACTTGGGGTTCCTAAACATTTGAGATCAGTTTTGCATAGGCTGTATGAAGAGGTGAAAGTCAAAATTAGAACTTCACCAGAAATTTCTGAAAGTTTTAGAAGCGATATCAGGGTCAAGCAAGGTTTCCCACTGTCTCCTAGCCTTTTTTGTTTATATATCGACAAGCTTGAGGAGTGGTTAAATTCACAGGGGGGTGATGTTATCTATTTGGGAAAGTTTGTTATAAGGCTTCTTTTGTATGCAGATGACCTTATTCTGATTGCTAAATCGGCTCTTGGTTTGCAAGAGCACTTACGATCCCTCGAGAATTTTTTTATAAGTGTGGAGATGCAAGTCAATATCAGCAAAATGAAATTCGTCGTTTTCTCTAAAAAAGAAAACATAACCAGCATAAGTTCTACTTTGAAGGCAATGTTCTGGAAGAAGTTGCGGATTACAGATACCTCGGAATTGACTACAACAAAAATATAATTTGGGATGGTTGTAGAAATAAAATAACTTTAAGGGGTTGGAAAGTATTTTATCTTTTCAAAATAGGTGTAGAGAGGCAGAGTTATGGGACTGGAAAATCACTCAAACTCTTTTTGGGCTTCTAGTGATTCTAGTGATTCTATATGGTTGTGAACTATGGGCCAGCAGTACATCCAACATGCAGTGGAAACAAATTGAGAAAATTTAGAAGCGTTTGATTCCAAAAAAATTCAAGATTAAAAGTGCAGTTCCTTATGCTATCTTGTCAAGTGAAACAGTGGTTGCTCCTATTGAAGAAATTTCTATAGTGTGAGTCATAAGGTATTTAAAAAAAATTGAGCAAATGGAAGAGGATAGATGGCCTAAGGTTGTCTTTAATGACATATTGTGCAATAGAAAAAAGACTTGGATGCAGCAAAATAACAAATGGTTTAGTAAATGGGGTATTTTCTTGAACATGTGTCCCATAAACAACAAAGAGATAAAAAATTTTGTTATGGATAAGTTCCACAAGTGTACTTGGGATAAGGAGCTAGGAAGAAAGAAAAACTACTATATTGAAGTGTTTAATCCCACTCATAGTCATCAACCAAAAGCATACATAGAGGCCAATATCTCTTGGAGAGCCAAAATTCTTATTGCTCAGTTAAGGACTAATTCTCATCAACTCCGTTGTGAAACACGATGCTGGAAAAGGCCAAAAGAAGTGTGGGAGGAAAGCGTATTCATTTTTTGTTCTTCAGGAAAAGTGGAAACAGAAATGAATTTCAGTTTAGAATGTGAGGCCTTCAAAGGCAACAGGGAAAGTTGTGCAGATATGTTGGCATCTAGGTCTTGGGATAATATATTTAGCGAGGGGTTCGTCAAGAAGCTGGGAGCATTTATTATGAGGCTTCAGAGAAAAAAAATGTCGATTACATCAAGAAGATGAAGAAGTAATTTGTCCCATAGGCTATATTTAGCCTCATAGACATTAAAATAATTTCCTTTCTTTCTTTCTTTTCCCTGCAATCCCACTAATACCTATGCACAACAAAGTCGGTCAATGTCACTAAGGCCAATTACCATCTCCTCCTTCTCAAGGATTAGACGCAGAGGCTACAATATTGAACAAAACAACATTAATCCTTTACCACAACTATATTTGATGAATCAACACGAGCATCAATTCATACTTCAATAGGGAACCAATCATTCAAAGAATAACGAATTTATATCTATTAGCAAACAATTACAGAGGACTTACAGTGGACTCACTGCCCAGATATATTTGGACTTGCTCTGCTTATTTCTCCTCTGTCACTCTCAAGCCTCTCTCATTCACTTTGACTCCTTAACTCTAACTCCTCTGAGACTACTGTACACACTTATTTATGTACAATAAGGCTGCTCAAAGAAATATCTTTACAAACAAAGATTATTTGTACAACTTCCCAGCATTCTAAATCTACTTAACAACTTATCTAACACTTGTTATTTTTACATAATCTCACCTAACAGCCAAGTAATTTAGAACTTAGACACCTGGCCTTACATCAAATTCTCCTATTTTCCAATTTATACAAAATAAAAACATGAAAAATAAGATCCCCTTCATAATTTAAATGACCCTTTGGGTCTTAAATAAAATGGTCTTAAACAAAATGGTGTCTTCCTAGGGTCATGCTCTTGCATCAGACTCCCAAGGTGGAAAAAAGTTTGACCTCCTAGTCAAATATCTAGAAAAAACCTCTAGGATCCCAAAGAAAGTGTTGTTGTTTCCCACATATATGATCATGTTATTTCTCCAGCCCTGACTTCAATCTGCCAAGATCCTATACTTGATTTTACATTGCACCACTGGCTTTATTGAGGCAATCTTGCACATTCATCTTGATGTTGGTTGTACTCTTCCTTCCTTGATCCCAAAATCTACTTTTTGGTTGCTTCACCTCTTCTAGGCTAATCATGTAGCTACCCGCAGTCAGTAAAGTGTTGAAATTGATCATCCTTTTCTTGCCATTGTACCACACCATAGGTACTCCCTTTATCAACATCATTTGTTCCTCGACCTTCATGTCCAATGTTAGGTCCCTATAATACTAGTGTATTCCCTTATTATTATTTTCATTGTAGCCCCTTATTATTATTTTCATTGTAGCCCCTTATTATTATTCTTGTGCCCATGTTGTCCCCATATTGTTATTATTGTGCCCCATAGAATTCCACTATTGTTATTATTGTACCATTACATTATTATTGTTATGTCGGCTCTGATTATAGTGTGACCCCTTATACTCCTATATATAGAAAGGAGGTCTTGTCATTTGTATCATCCAAGAATTGTTCATTTGTGTAATGTAAAGGAAGTTCCCCCTCGAAGAGGCTACTTTTGAAGTTGTTGATCTATCTCTTTCTTCTATTCTGTGAGCAAGTTGCATAAAAATTGGTGTCAAAGCTTTGGATTTTAGGGTTTCGTTGTGTCAAACCGATCATCGTGGACATTTATCTATAAAACAAATTCTACGAAGCTTCGGAAGCTAAAATTAAAACCCATTTGAGCCAAAATCATGATGAACCTTGTGACCGAATTTAAGATCTTTTCAAGCTATATGTTCGAAGATATGAGCAGAGGAAGTTAGGGTTTATGCAGGCTACGAAATTCGATCTCAAATAGTTCACCTTGGGAAAATCTTCATAACTTTCTCTTTGAGCATCAGATTCAAATTTCGAAACAAGTAACAGAAAGAGGATGGAAGTTAGTTTATTTGGTATCTTTTTCAGAGCCGAAGGTTGAAACAGTGACATGTGGCACGTCGTACAAGTTCGTTCTACTAAACTAACTTCCATCCTTGGAAAATCCAATTGCAATCAAACTTGTGGGGTTGGAAAGAGAACTCCGAGGATATCACAAGCCAAAATTTCAGAACTTGGAGATCCAAAATTACAAATTTATAGTCGTTTCAAGATAGAGCTCATACAAAGCGAAAAAATAAATAAAATAAAAATAAAATATAAAATAAAATAAAATAAATTAAAAAATAGAAGTGTAGTTTTTTTTTAAATTTGCATAAGTTTTGTTTGAGAAAGTAGTTTCAAGTAATTCAAAGGGCATTGTGAAGCATAATTATCATTCATTGATGACCCGAAGAAAGAAAATGGAAACACCTAGTAAGAAATCTAAAATCTCTACTATGATACATGAAGAAGACGAAGAAATGCAACATGATATATCAAAATTAAGAGACCAAGTGGAACAAATTTCGCTCTCACAAAAATTAACTCAAGCTAAGATGGATGGTTTAAATAATGGAATGGAAGCTAACATGGATGGCATGGAAGCTAAGATGGATGGTATAGAAGAAAAACTTAAAGGCAACATGGAAGATTTGAAGATAGATTTGACAAAGTTGTTACAAGAAATGCTTACTAATGGCGAAAGGGTAGTAAAGGAAACTCATGATGAGAACAAAATAAATGTTAGTCATGATTTCTTAGATTCTAACATTGGATAGAAGACCCACCATGTTCCAAATATTGATATGAGTAAGTTTGATGGCAAATATCTCGTAACATGGATACCACTGATGGAGCAATATTTCCATCTCTGTAATGTGCAAGACACACAAAAGGTACGCATTGCAACTTTATATTTGGAAACCAATCAGTTTGTATGGTATCAATGGCTTTGCTCGTAAAAAAATTATCACTTGGGAAATTTTTACGGAAGAAAGGGTAGCACATTATGAGGATATAAAAAGCAACACCTTTTTTAGCCAATTGATAAATCTCAAACAAAAAGGTTCAATGATGGATCACATTGAGGACTTCCAAAAATTGAATATAAGGGTAAAAGATATTCCAGACAAGCATAGGATTAATGTGTTCATAGGAACTTTAAAGGATAATATCCAGCATGAGGTTCGCCTTTAGGAATCTAATTCATTGGAGAAGTCATTCAAGTTGGCAAGAAAAATTGAAAGCAAAATTATGGCAACAAGGAAGCCTACCACTCACAACTATAAAGATGGATGTGTTGTTGTCCCTAACCTTCCATAACCTACAAGTTTGACACCACAATAATTGGAAGAAAAAAAAAGCAAAAGGGATTTGTTACAGTTGTGATAGCAAATACACTAAAGTTCATAAGTGTGCTGAGAATAAATTATTTTACATATATTGTGAAGAGGAAAAAAATGAATAAGAAACATCAAAAGAAGAGGATACACACCAGGAACAAACCCTATAGAAAGAAGAAATGGACCCGACCATATATTGTAGTGCATTGGCCATAATTTCCACTCCTCGAACTATCAAGATAGAAGGACATATCAAGAAGAAAAAGGTAATAGTGTTGATTGATTCGGGCAGTACCCATAATTTTATTCATTGTAAAATAGCCAAGGAATTGAATTGCTTCCTATATCCATCACCAAAGTGTCAAGTGATGGTTGAAAATGGAAAACCATAAATTTCTCTGGAAAGTGCCATAATAACAAGCTATCCATGAGAGAATATGTGTTGAATAGTCCAATGTTTTCCATTCCAATGGGTGGTACTGATGTCGTACTAGGAGTACAATGCCTACAATCTTTGGGTACAGTAGCTTTTAATTTTCAAAAACTTTTCTAGGAAAAAAAATCAGAAGGAAAGGAAGTTGAATTAAGGGGTATCGCAAGGAAACCGGGAAAGAAAATCAGCTCTAACAGAATGACAAAACTTCTAAAGAAAGAACAACGAGGCGTAATTACACAATTATATTTTCTAAAGGTTCCCACACTTAAATCATCTATTTCTCCAAATCTCCAAAAATTATTGGACAATCATTCCAAGGTATTTGAGACTCCCAAAGGCCTCCCACCTATTCGTGATCATGATCATGCTCTTCATTTGATTCCATGAAGTCTTCCTCCAAACATCAAGCCTTACAGATATCCCTATGCCCAAAAGAGTGAAATTGAAGTATGGTTGCAGAAATGCTAGAGGCTAGTATAATTCAACCTAGTCAAAGTTCTTTCTCTAGTCCAGTAGTATTGGTGCACAAGAAGGATGGATCATGGCACATGTGTCCAGATTATAGGGAGCTCAACAAGCACACTATTAAAGATAAATTTCCTATTCCTATCATTGATAAATTATTGGATGAATTGCAAGGAGCAAATTACTTCACCAAGTTGGACCTTCTTTCAGGATATCATCAAATCATAATGAAGACTAAAGACATTCCAAAAACAACATTTAGAACTCATGAGGGTCATTATGAATTTTTGGTCATGCCTTTTGGCCTTACCAATGCACCTTCTACATTTCAAGGTTTGATGAATTCCATTTTCAAACCCTTCCTTAGAAAATTTGTCTTAGTATTTTTTTATGATATACTAATCTACAGTAAATCTTGGAAGGATCATGTTCAACATGTTGACAGAGTGCTCAAACTATTGGAGGAGAATCAATTATATGAAAAAACCTCCAAATGTTTCTTTGGAGTACAAGAGGTGGAATATTTGGGTCATATGATATCTCATTAAGGTGTTAAGGTATACCCTAGCAAAATTAGATCCATTAAGGAATGGAAAATCCCCACATCCATAAAGAATCTGCAAGTATATCTCGGGTTGATAGGATATTATCGCAAGTTTGTTAAGAATTATGAGAGAATAGAAGCACCTCTAACAACATTACTAAAGAAAGATGCATTTTCTTGGACTCCAGAAGCAATGAAGGCCTTTGAACATCTTAAAGAGGCAATGTGCCAAGCACCGGTCTTAGCTACGCCAGACTTCACAAAAGTCTTTAATGTGGAATGTGATGCCTTAAGAAATGGAAATGGTGTTGTTTTAATGCAAGAAGAAAGACCCATTTCTTTCGAAAGTCATCATATCAAAGGAAAATATTTACACAAAGATATTTATGAGAAGGAAATGTTGGCAATACTACATGCACTTTAGAAATTGCGACCTTATGGGAAGACAATTCAAGGTAAAAACAAATCATGATAGTCTTAAATACTTTTTGGAACAAATATTATCTTCAAAAGAAAAGAAAAAATGGGTCACAAAGATGTTGGGTTATGACTTTGAAATCATCTACAAAAAATGGAAGCAAAATGTTGTTGCAGAATCATGCACTCTCAAGAAAGGATGAGGATGTGGAAGCATTTATTTGTGCCATTTCTATTATCCAACCAGATTGGATAAAAGAAGCAAGGGATGAATGGAAGAATGACAAATAAGTGTGGGCACTTATTCAAAAGTTGCAGCAAGATCCCAGTACATCTGATACATTTAGCTGGAAAAAATGATTCGTTATGGTACAAAGATTGCTTATACCTCTATAAGAATTCCCAACTCAAACAAAAGATTCTTCTAGAATTGCACACCTCTCACTTAGGAGGGCATTCAGGATTTTTTAAAATTTACCACAGGGTCAAGAAGGAATTTTTTTGGGATGGCCTTAAATCTGATATTCAAAATTTTGTGGCGGAATGTTTGGTTTGCCAACAAAATAAAGTTGACACAATTAAGACCCTAGGTCTATTAAAACCTTTATCCATTCAAGTCAATGTTGGGAGGAGGTTTCAATGGATTTTATCACAGGTTTACACAAGTCCGAGGGAAAGAGTGTCATCATGGTGGTAGTTGATAGACTTACCAAGTATGCACACTTTTGTGCATTATCTCATCCATTTAAAGCCAGTACAGTTGCTACTGCATTTATGTAAACAATTCAAAAGCTACATGGAAACCCAAAGATTATTGTAAGCGACAAATATCCTATTTTCACTGGAAATTTTTAGATAGAATTATTTTCTTATCTGGGTACTCAGTTAGCTCATATCTTATCTTATCATCCTCAATCTGATAGGTAAACTAAGATAGTGAACAAATGTTTAGAAGGATATCTTTGTTTCTTTGTATCTAATAAACAGACACAATGGGTCAAATGGTTACCTCTAGTTGAATGGTGGTATAACACTTCCTTCCATACTGCAGCAAAAATGGCCCCATTTATGGCACTTTATGGATATCATCCATCGTCCATCACATCATATTTAAGAGAAAATTCTAAGGTTCAAGAAGTGGAAGATCACATCAAACATCAACAAAAAGTTCTCCAACTCTTAAAGGATAACCTCACTTTGGCAGAATAGAATGAAATAACAGGCATATCAACATCACAGTGAAAGAAGTTTTGATGTAGGTAACTAGGTATTTCTACGACTAAAACCATACAAACAAATGTCCCTCAAGCAAGCTAAGAAGGATAATAAACTATCACCAAATTATTATGGTCCGTACAAGGTGTTGAAAAAGATTGGTATTATGGCATACAAATTGGAACTTCCTGCATCTTCCCGAGTGCACCTAGTTTTCCATGTTTCATGCTTAAAGAAGGTTATAGTTGGAAAGCTTCTAGTTCAAACAATATTTCCAGAACTTGACGAGGAAGGAAAAATCATATTAGAACATGAAGAAGTCATTGAAACAAGAACTCGACAGCTATGAAATCAATCAATTTTAAAGTATCTCATCAAGTGGAAGAACTTACCCGCTGAAGATTCTAGATGGGAGGATGAGAATTTTATACAAAAGTATCCAGAACTACTCAAGCGTTGAGGACAACATTTTTTTGAATGAGAGGTGCATGTTAGGTCCCTATAATACTAGTGTATTGTCTTATTATTATTGTCATTGTAGCCCCTTATTGTTATTCTTGTGCCCATGTTGTCATCGTACTGTTATTATTGTGCCCCAGAGAAGTCCACTATTGTTATTGTTGTGCCCCTAAATTATTGTTGTTATGTCGGCTCTAATTATATTGTGACCCTTTAGTCTCCTATATATAAAAATCAGGTATTGTCATTTGTATCATCCAAGAATTGTTCTTTTGTGTTATGTAAAGAAGGTTGCCCCCTCGAAGAGGTTTCTTTTGAAGTCGTTGATCTATCTCTTTCTTCTATTTTGTGAGTTGGTTGCATAACATCCAATCTTCCTTCTTGCTGCTACATATTGTTTCTTCCTTGTTGGTTTAAATTATGGCTCTCAATCATCCCCATGAACATCTCCCAAGGTTGTAGTATTTCATTCTCCACCTCCTTATATTGAATGTACCTATACCAGCAAAATTCCTCCTTATTGTTTCTTTCAACAAAACACCATGGAAAACTATTGGCTCCGTTCTAAAATAAAATTATGTCCCTTATTTCTTGTTTGCAAATGAATTAAATCGCCATGCTCCTTCCCATTTTCTTCTCTTGATAACACTTGTTTTCCCTCCTCTACATTGTCAATTATGCTTTCAGAAATCTTCTTCTTTCTTTTTTGAATGGTCTGCTCATTTTTACTCCTGGTAACAAAATTTGTTTGCATACTACAGCTTCACATTTTCTACAGTCCTCTTCCTTAACAATGTTTTGTACAGAAATTGAAAGAGTCTTCTCCCACTTTTCTTCATTTATCTTCACAATATATGGTTTCCATGTTAGATTCTTTGCTAGCTTTACGAAAGGTTGAATGTTGTTATTCCCATGATTCTGAATTCTGATCACACCTGCACATACAACAAACACATTATGGAGTCTTGGAATTTGGTTGTGTGTATGGATATTTATCTCATTAGGAAAATGAGTTTTTGCTTGAACCATTTTGCTATCTCTGGGAACTTCCTAGATGACATTCTTGTCATTTCTCCATATAACCACAACTTACTCTGCTTAAATCTTCTCATCTTTGTGTTAGTCTTCTCTTCCTTGAGGTAATTCTATGTACCCCGCTCCATAATTGTTCTCATGGTCCATTATTTGTCTCTCTTTGCTTGTCTGAGACGATGGTGTCTCCTCATTAACAACAAACTCTCGGTTGTCTTATTGTTCTTGCGCTCCTTTGGATTTAATTTGATCAACCAAAACACATTGTGATGAGTGCTTCTCACCAACTCTTCCTACATAAATTTGCAAAACACACAATTTCTTCTCTTTTCCCAATTTACATTGGTCTTCAACCCATGACAAAATCCTTTCAAAAATAATCCAAAAAACACTCAATAAGAGAAGACATAACCAGTGAATTATACCTTTGAGATAAATCTTCCTCTCACTAACTTAGAGAGTGTTAGTCTAAGCCTCATCATGGTCTTCATCCACACTATCTTCATGAAATAAATTTACACCTCCTTTTGTACCAATTACTTGAGGTTGTCAACCTTCTAAATCAAATTCCTCTTGCTTTTCCTCGTCATCATAGCTTAGTTCCTCTTGAGGTTCTACATTCTTCGTAATCATTGGCACATGTTCAAGTCCATGGTACTCAGGACCTACAAATTCAAACCCATCCAAACAATTAGATAGAAAAAAAATTATTTCTTCCTGCTCATTCGATGTTGTTGACATTCTTTCCTTGTGTTGGACTAAGCATATCATCATTTCATCATCTACATCATCATCTCCCAGAATTCTCCCTTTTGTATGGCGGCCCTTCCTTTACTTTTTACACTTGCTTTTACTTTCCAAAGTTGTGTGTGAAAACAAAACTCCACACACACAAACTCAAAATATCTCAGCAGAAGACCCTTTCCTTATTTAATATAAAATAACTCTCAAACCCAACATAACATTATGTGGACCTAGTTTTGGCAAGGCACAAGGTGATAGTATTGATTGATGGTGGGGATTCCCATAACTTCATAGATGTAGCCATGGTTGATCACAGAGATATTTCGACATAGGAATTTGATGGCTTCACAGAAGCCATACTAGGAGGCCATCACATGGACTGCAATAGATATGTCCCCAAGCTGAAGCTAACCATGAGGAATTATACAATGGCAGATGATTTCTTCATTGTGGATCTACCAAAAACCAATGTGGTGCTAGGAGTTCAGTCATTCTATTACATTGGGATGTATACTAAAATCAACGGAACATGGAAATGGAGTTTAGAGATCTAGTGGACAAAGGGAAGGTAGTTTTGAGAGCCGTGAAACAATACCCACAAAAGATAGTATCATCTAACAGCATGGAAGCAATATTGTGGCGGGGTGACATTGAGTGGGCATTAAAGTGCTTCATGATAGACAACATACAGTCGAAACAGCCTCGACAACATCCAAACAACATTCATCTATTGCTTCGTAAACACCGGAAAGTGTTTTCTGACATTCCTCCAAGTAGACCACTAGATAGAGGTTTTGGACATGTTATAGAATTGGAGGGAGTACAAGTTGTCATCACCAGCCCCTACTGATATCCCAAGGTTTACAAAGATGAGATTGAGAAGGCCATTAAGGAGTTGTTGAGCTTGGGTCATGTTCGGCCAACTTCCAGTCCTTTCTCTTCTTCAATGGTGATGGCTAAGAAGGACAACACCTTGCAGATGTGTAATGATTATCGGGTTCTTAACAAGAGGAAAATCAAAAGACGGTATCCCATCCCCAAGATAGACAAATTGATGGATGATCTTAGGGAAACCAAATATTTTTTGAAGATATATCTTCATTCAGGCTACCACCATATCTAAGTTCGGGAGCAGGACACCCTGAAGCATTGCCTTCAAGTGCCACTATGGGCACTACGAGTTTTTGGTTATGTCATTTGGGTTAACCAACACACCAAAAACATTTTAATCATGCATGAACCATGTATTCAATAAACAGCTATAGAAGTACTTTCTAATATTATTTAATGACATACTTATCTACAACTAGACTTGGGAGGAACATCTTGAACACTTGGACGAAGTAGTGGAGATTCTGGAGGAAGGGGAACTCTATGCAAAACAATCCAAGTGTGTGTTGGGGATAATAGAGATGTTCTACTTATGGCATGTGATTGGAGGGAACGGGGTGCAAGTGCACTAGGAGAAAATCAAGGTTATTATTAAGTGTCCTACCTCCAAAAATGTGACGAAGATGAAGAGCTTCCTCAATTTTTACACATACTACAAGAAGTTTGTTAAGGGATTATCACATCTAACAACACCTTTAACGAACCTCACCAAAAAAGGGGGTTTTGGTTGGCCCGCTGAAGCACAAGAAAACTTTGGAAGGATGAAGCAAATGATGAGCTAATGTCATGTGCTAGCATTGCAAGATTTCACTTGGCCATTTTTGTTGCAATGTGATCTTCGAGGATGGGAATAGGCACATTTTTGATGTAAAATCATCACCCCATAGTGTTTGAGAGCCTCAAAATTAGAGAATATGAGCAAAATTATTCAATTGATGACAAGTAAATGTTGTCCATTATGCCGACATTGGCCAAGTTCAGGAAATATTTAGTTAGGAACAGGTTCAAAGACAAGATAGATCATAATAGTCGGAGGTTCATCATGGAGCAGAAGGAGTTGAGTGAGAGACAACAAAAGTGGATCAGCAAATTACAGGCCAATGAAATTTGAGATCGAGTGTGTCAAGGGGAAAAAATGCAGTAGTGGATGCCCTTTCGAGGATGCCACACACTGTCTCACTCATGGAGATGACAAATGATTGGAAGTCAATGTTGCTTGGAGAGTATTCCAAAAACAAATTTGCTTGTGAGATTCTGGAAGGATTGATTCAACATGATAGATATGGAGTCATGGATGACATCATTTACTACAAGAACTGGATCTATTTGGTACCAAAATCATAGCTCGAGAAGAAGATTATGTAGGCAGCTCATAGCTCACCTTTGGCAGAACACTCAACAAACTTAAAAACCTATAGGAAAATCAAGGAGAGGTTCACATGGAAGGGCCTCAAGATGGATGTGTTGAGGTTTGTGAAGGAATGTAGTGTCTACCAGCAAAACAAAGATGAACATACTCATTCAGCAAGGTTGCTACAACCACTCCCTATCCCTAAGTGAATAAAGGTGGAACATTTCCATGGATTTTATCACTGGGTTACCTCGAATATAGGGTAAAGACTGCATATATGTAGTGGTGGACCAACTTACGAAGTTCACGCACTTTGCCATACCATCTAAATATTCAGTAGCACAGATGGTCGAGTTGTTCTTCAGGGAGATATTTTGCTTCCATGGTGTTAGCACTTGAGATTTCACCTAGGCTGAGATAGACAAACCTCAAAGCTACATCAAACCATTTCACCTCGTAGCTAGCCCTACGAGGTATGAGAAGGCTCTCTCGGGTCAAACTCGGTGGATTTTTCAATAGGATTAAGTTGACCAATTAGAAACACTGATTTTAGGCTAGTAAACTGATAAGGAGGGTTGATTTAAATTTTTTGGGATTTTTGGTGGCAATTGGAGGGAGTGCAATTCAGGGTGCGGGGATTGAGCTCAGTTTTTGCAGGTGGTTCTTTGGG
>APFE030870385.1:0-13752 GCA_000404065.3 Pinus taeda | reverse complement strand
AAATGCATGATGTGAAGACAATGTTCGAAGAGATCATAATGGAGACAAGTTATTAGGTAAAAATAGAAGGCTTGGATGAAATGGAAGTAGAGGAGAAAACTCTCTTCGAGATATTACCCATTTCATTTTTCGAGGTGCAAATGGTTCTTCTCTAACAATCATATCTCAAGATTTGATTCACCCTTTTGGAGAGAATGATGACTCCCACAACTCCTAACTAGTGTTCTTTTTCTTTCAATTAGAGAGACTCCCCTCAACCACTCAAAGGAGACAAATGATGGGGGAGGAAAACTATACAACAATTGATGGAATACATAGGGAATCTTCTCGCCGATTTACACAATATTACTTACTTTCAAAGATGTTCCCCCCATCAATCCTTCTCAATGAAAGTGATTTTATGGAACATATGGGGTGTCAATAGAAAGGGAAAATAAAGATTCCTTAAAGACAAAATATTTATTTTTTAAGGTTTCTTAATCATTCCTCTTGGCACAGGGGTGGATCCCCTATGATTCCATGTGGCATATTACCCTAGGGAATCTTCATTGGCATAATTCCACTCATGCCTAGGGAAATTCAAATTCAACCCTACGACCTTGGGGGAGGATCCATCACAGCGCAAGGGAGGTATCATCTCATATGACAGCACTTTAGTCTCTATACCTAGTATTATTGTTCAAATAATCATTTTAATACACCCCCTTAGCTAAGACATTGTGTCACTATAGTGCATCCAAAATTCCATGCAACGCCTTATGGTTGGATACTTAATCATCACTTCAAAGAATATCTTCAAGTGTTTTTTGCACCACTAAGCATGGCTCCCTTGGTGCATATCAATATCAATCTCCACATTTAATGAAAAATTATTTATCACTGTTACCCTAGGTGCATTATAGATCTGTGCATTAGGTTCATGAAAACATTTTTCTTCATCTTCCCTTTTATTGTCTACATTTTCCTTGGTTAAGAAATTGAAACACATTGAGATGTCAAAGTGATGTGAGGTAGACTTGTAATTGGTCCTTGAGATAGGTTGGAATTGACCACTCAGTTTATGACCTATATCATCTCTAGGTTTACATACAATCAACCTACACCTGCCATATAACAGATATAAGTTATGAAGTCCATGAAAAATAAACTCTTTAGGGCTTAGGGTTTAAAATGTTATAAAATGCTTAGTGTGTAGGGTTTACGGTTTATAACACTTTAGTAAATGATTTGAATAAATAGTTAGAAAAAGCTACAAAACCCTACTAAAATGCTATAAAATGCTTAGGGTTTAGGGTTTAGGACTTAGGGTTTAAAATGTTATAAAATGCTTAGGGTTTACGGTTCATTCTTTAGGGTTTAGAACACTTTAGTAAATGCTTGTAGTAAACACTTAAAAAAAGATACAAAATGCTTAATAAAATGTTATAAAATGTTTAGGGTTTAGTGCTTGGCTTTAAAATGTTATAAAATACTTAAGGTTTAACGTTTAGGGTTTAGGTTTTGGGGTTTACAATTGTTTAGTAAATCCTTTTAATAAACACTTAAAAAAATTACAAAAGGATTGTTAAAATGTTATAAAATGATTAACATTTAGGGTTTAGGTTTTAAAATTTCATAAAATGCTTACGGTGTAGGAATTAGGGTTTAGTGTTTAGCATTTAGGGTTTATAACACTTTAGTAGATTTTAATAAATTCTTAAAATAAGTTATAAAACGCTTGTTAAAATGTTATAAAATTCTTAGCCTATAATGATTTGGTTTAGTGTTTAAAATGTTATAAAATGATTAGGTTTTAGAGTTTAAAATGTTCTAAAATGCTTAGTGGTTAGAGCTTAGGGTTTAGGTTTTATGATTTATGGTTTAAAATGTTATAAAATGATTAGGGTTTAATATTTATGCTTTAGAATTTAGAAGAATTTAGTAAATGCATTTATGCTCTAATGTTTATGACACTTTAGTTTAGTGTTTAGGGTTTATGGTTTGGGGTTTATGGTTTATGGTTTAGTGTTTAAGGTTTAGGGTTTAAAAATGTTATAAAATGCTTAAGTTTTAGGGTTTAGTGTTTATAACACTTTAGTAAATGATTTTAATAAGCACTTAACGTAAAGTTACAAACAATTGTGTAAATGTTATATAATGCATGGGGTTGAGGGTTAAGTGTTTAGGGTTTATAACACTTTAGTAAATTATTTTAATAAACACGTAAAAAAAGGTATGAAACACTTGTTAAAATGTTATAAAATGATTAAGGTTTAGGTTTTAGGGTCTAAAATGTTAAAAAGTGCTTACGATTCATTGTTTCAGGTTTATAACACTTTAGTAAATGATTTTAATCAACAATTAAAAAAAGTTGCTAAATGTTTTTTAAAATGTTATAAAAGAAATTTGGGTGTAGGGTTTAGGTTTCAGAGTTTAGGGTTTAGGTTTTAGGATTTAGGGTTTTAAGTTTAATAAAATTCTTAGGGTTTAGGGTCTAGGGTTTAGGGTTTATAACACTTTAGTAAATGTTTTTAATAAGAACTTGAAAAAAGTTTCAAAACAATTCTTAAAATGTTATAAAATGACTAAGGTTTAGGGTTTATAACAATTTAGAAAATCCTTTTAATAAACACCTAAAGGAAGTTACAAAATGCTTGTTAAAATGTTATAAAATTCTAGGATTTAAGGTTTAGGGTTTAGAAATCAGGATTTAGGGTTTATAACACTTTAGTAAATTATTTTAATAAACACTTAAAGAAATGTTACAAGACGCTAGTTAAAATGCTATAAAATGTGTAGGGTTTAAGGTTTAGCGTTTAGTGTTTAAATTGTTAACATATGCTTGAGATTTAAGGTTTAAGGTTTAGGGCTTATAAAACTTTTGTAAATGCTTTTAACAAACTCTTGAAAAAAATTACAGAACATTTTTTAAGATAGTATAAAATGCTTAGGGTTTCCGGTTTATAACACTTTGCTAAATGATTTTAATAAACACTCAAAAAAAGTTAGAGAAGGCTTGTTGGAATGTTATAAAACTCAAAACGTTTTAGGGCTTATAATGTTATAAAATTCTTATGGTTTAGGGTTTAAAATGTTATAAAATCCACAAGTCTTAGGCTTTAGGCTTTAGTTTTTATAACACTTTAGTAAATTATTTTAATAAACTCTTTAAAAAAAGATTCAAAACACTTGTTAAAATGTTATAAAATGCATACGGTTTAGGGTTTAAAATGTTATAAAATGCCTAGGGTGTAGCTTTTAGGGTTAAGAGTTTCGTTTTAGGGAATAAGTTTTATAACTCTTTAGTAAATGATTATAATAAAAACTTAAAAGAAAAGTTACAAAATGCTTGTTAAAATATTATAAAAATCTTAGGGTATAATTTTTAGGGTGGAGAGTTTAAAATGTTATTAAATGCTTAGGTTATAGGGTTTAAAATGTTATAAAATGCTTAGGGTTTATGGTTTATAACACTTATTAAAATGTTATAAGACACTTATCAAAATGTTATAAAATGCTCATGGTTTAGGGTTTAAAATGTTATAAAATTCTTAGGGTTTTGGGTTTATGGTTAGTGTTTAGGAATTAGGGTTTAGGGCTTATAACACTTTAGTAAATTCTTTTAATAAACACTTAAAGAAATGTTACAAAATGCTAGTTAAAATGTTATAAAATGCTTAGGGTTTAGGCTTTATGGTTTAGTGTTTAAAATGTTAATAGATGGTTAAGGTTTAGGGTTTAAGGTTTAGCGCTTATAACACTTTAGTAAATACTTGTAATAAACACTTTAGAAAATGTTGTAAAAGGCTTTTTAAAAAGTTATAAAATGCTTAGGGATTAGGGTTTATAACACTTTACTATATGCTTTTAATAAACACTCAAAAAAACGCTAGAGAAGGCTTGTTGAAATGTTGTCAAATTCATAGGTTTTAGGGTTTACAATGTTATAAAATTCTTACGGTTTAGGGTTTAGAATGTTATAAAATACATAGGGCTTATGATTTGGTGTTTAGGTTTTATAACACTTTAGTAAATTCTTTTAATAAACATTTAAAAAAATATCAAAAAACTTGTTAAAATGTTATAGAATGCTTAGGGTTTAGGGTTTAAAATTTTATAAAATGCTTATGGTTTAGGGTTTAGAATTTATTTATTAGGCATTAGTGTTTATAACACTTTAGTAAATGGATTTAATAAACACTTAAAAAGAAGTACAATACACTTGTTAAAATGTTATAAAATTCTTAGGGTTTAGGGTTTATTCTTTAGGGTTTAGAACACTTTAGTAAATGGTTTTAATAAACAATTTAAGTTATAAAATCCTTGTTTAAATGTTATAAAATAATTGGGGTTGAGGGTTAAGCTTTTAGGTTATATGGTTTAAAATGTTATAAAATGCTTAGGGTTTAGTGTTTAGGGTTTATAACACTTTAGTAAATTATTTTAATAAACATATAAACAAAGGGTATGAAACACTTGTTAAAATGTTATAAAATTCTTAAGGTTTAGGGTTTAGGGTTTAAAACATTAAAAATACTTATGGTTTATAACACTTCTCTAGATGCTTTTAATAAACACTCAAAAAAAAGTTAGTAAATTATTTTAATAAACATGTAAACAAACGGTATGAAACACTTGTTAAAATGTTATAAAATTCATAAGGTTTAGGGTGTAGGGTTTAAAATATTATAAAATACTTATGGTTTATGGTTTATAACACTTTTCTAGATGCTTTTAATAAACACTCAAAAAAAAGTTAGAGAAGGCTTGTTGAAACATTATAAAATTCATAGGGTTTAGGGTTTATAATGTTATAAAATTCTTAGGGTTTAGGGTTTAAAATGTTATAAAATACACATGGATTTGGGTTTAGGGTTTAGGTTTTATAACACTTTAGTAAATTATTTTAATAAACACTTTAAAAAAAATCAAAACGCTTGTTAAAATTTTATAAAATGGTTAGGGTTTAGGGTTTAAGATGTTATAAAATGCTTATGGTGTTGGGTTAGGGTTTAGAATTTTGGTTTTAAGGATTAGGGTATATAACACTTTAGTCCATGATTTTAATAAAAAGCTAAAAGAAAAGTACAAAATTCTTGTTAAAATGTTATAAAATGCTTAGGGTTTATAGTTTAAAATGTTATCAAATTCTCATTGATTAGCATTTAGGTTTGATAATATTTTAGTGAATGCTTTTAATAAACACTTAAAAAAGAGTTAAAAAACACTTGTTGAAACGTTATAAAATTCTTAAGCTTTTGGGTTTAGGATTTAGGGTTTAAAATGTTATAAAATACTTACGGCTTTGGGTTTATTATTTAGGGTTCAGAAAACTTTAGTAAATGCTTTTAATAAACACTTAAAAAAAGCTACAACACACTTAATAAAATGTTATAGAATGATTAGGATTTAATTTTTGGGTTTAAAATTTAATAGAATGCTTAGGGTTTAGGGTTTATGGTAAAGGGTTTAGGTTTAAAATGTTATAGCATGTTTAGGGTGTAGGGTTTAGGGTTTAGGGTTTATGGTTAAGGGCAATTTATTAAATGATTTTAATAAACGCTTAAAAAAAGTTACAAAACACATGTTAAAATGTTATAAAATTCTTAGGGTATAATGTTTAGGGCTTAAGCTTTAAAACATTACAAAATGCTTAGGGTTTAGGGTTTAAAATGTTATAAAATGTTTAGTTGTTATTATTTAGGGTTTATGGTTTAAGATTTGGGGCTTAAAATGTTATAAAATTCTTAGGGTTTAGTGTCTATGCTTTAGGATTTAAAACACTTTAGTAAATTATTTTAATAATCACTTAGAAAAAATTGCATAAATCTTGTTAAAATGTTATAAAATTCTTAGGGTTTAGGGTTTAAGGTTTATAACACTTTAGTTTAGCATTTAGTGCTTAGGGTTTAGGTTTTAGGGTTTGGGGTTTAAGTTTTATGTTTTAGGGTTTACGGTTTAGGGCTTTAAAATGTTATAAAATGCTTAGGGTTTAGGGTTTATTGTTTATAACACTTTAGTAAATGGTTTTAATAAACACTTAAAGTAAGGTCACAAAACACTTGTTTAAATGTTATAAAATTCTTGGGTTTGAGGGTTAAGGGTATAGGATATATGGTTTAAAATGTTATAAAATGCTTACGATTCAAGGTTTTATGTTTATTTGCAGTAAAAGTGATTCCTCGTGTGTAGCTGTGACTTTGTGTTGGTTCTCTGTTTCTGTTTATATTGTCTCTGTGTTGTGTGCCCGTACCATGTAGCTTTTGATGGAGAAGAGTCGAGTCGCTTCATCATTTGCGTTTGCAGTAAAAGTGATTCTACGTAACCGTGATATGTATTTCTGTTTTGTCTATCTGAAGGGATGCATGGACGAACACAAGTCGATGTCAACATTGGGGGGTATTTACGGTGGAGAGGAGGGAACCAGAAAGCAGTAACAGTGATAAGGGAGGTACTTACAGTAGAGGGGAGGGAACATAGCAATAATAGTGATCTTTGTTATAGCGGCGATAGTGATATTTGTTATGGCCATAAGGTATGTTTTTTATATTTATTTTCTCTTTTTGGTTGCGTAGATTACATGTGTTTTTTATATTTATATTCATATTCATAATTCATTATTTAGTTTTGGTTGCGTAGATTAGATATGTTTTTTATATTTATATTCATATTCATAATTTATTATTTAGTTTTGGAGGTATAGATTAGAGTAGAATTTTCAATTTTCTTGTTTTTTATTTCTACTCTGTGTCCTTTTTCACTACTTCCGTGGCCTAATTTAATGTTTTTAAATCTTTATGCTCTGACATTGCTCAATCGATTTCATTAATCTCTTAGGTCTGTTATTGCTCGATTAATCTCTTAAGTCTATTATTGCTTTATCGATGTCATTAATTTCTTATGTCCTCTTCATTTTTAGTTTATAGTTGGAAGTGTGATCCAGTAGAAAGTAATAATTTCAAGGTACTTAATAACGATTCTTCACAATCATTGTATAATGAATGATGATAAGGTTATTGAACAACACTTTCTAACGGTTATGTGAACAAATACATGAGGAATTATAATACTCAGGTAATTGGGGTTTTTCAAAACTATTTCAGTCTCGGAAATGATCATATTCATCCCCTGTCTTTTCCAAATCGTGTCTAACTAGAATAAATGAAACTGTGATGAAAGAGTGATCTTTAAGAGTTCTTGCAACATGAATGGTACGTGAAGGACATTTTAGTTAGGATTTTATATAGATAAAAAGGGAAAATTATGTTTATGGATAAGAAATGCCTATAACAACCTTTTATGATAAATAAAAACCAGATTATGTCACCCTTCACAAGTAACATATTGATGTAACAAAAGCACTAAATTACGCCATTTAGATTTCAAAGAGGAAATTGTCATACCTTTCACATGATATACACAATATTTATTGACGATAAGTTGCCTCTAGGAAATGTCACACATTGCGCAATTTTTAGACCATTTCTCTCCCTCAAAGGTGAGATGAGTAGATGTTGCATTTAAATCAACATTTGTAACCAAATCTAGATCACCCACTTAGGATTTATTTTTATCAAAAGAAGAGGAAAAATCTTTAACAACCCATTTACTATAACCTTGAAACAACTAAAGGAAAGGAAATCCCACTAGCTGCCCTGGTGGAACAAGTATGCACATTCATCGCATGCCTCTACTATCTCACCTCAAATGGCCTTAAAATGGATAAGGGGTGCCATGGTTAGAATCTAAGAGGGTTTTAGCCATGAATTAGGGTGAAACATAGAGGGAAAATGCACAGCAAGTGTGTCACCAAACATTTAACTATATATAAATGTGAAAAATATGAACAAGAACAATGAAACAACAAATTGTTTGTAACCTTCAAACCCCAAGGGATTAACTCAATTGTTGAGAGCTAGGAGGTATGGTACAGAGACATTAGTTGATGTCATGTATGAGTGTCTATGAGCGGTGAATTTGAGAAAATTGGTGCAAATAAAGATTAACAACCCTGATGAGAATGCCAAATCACCCATAACACCCTAATACAAATCTCAAAGCAATAACCCTTAGCCCGAAAACCATCATTTCTCATGATTAAAGATTTGAAACTTTCCAAATAAAGATCACCGTACACATGAATATAAGTTCACAATAATCATAAATGAGTTCTCTAGTCAGTGATATATTTAACCCAAGTCTTATCACAATTACAAATATTAAAAGAAAATTGCATGTCAAAACCATTTGAGTAATACAAAGTCGAATCCAAACATTGACATACACAAAAAAAATTGGTGTGAATACAAATGATAGAAGAAGATGATGTGAACAAAATAACTTCCAACTTTTCATTTAAAGGAACAAATATATATGCGTTTAAAGATTCCCTACCTCAATTATCTAAAAATAAAGCACTTAATCAACCTTTAAAGGAGTTGATCACAGTTTACCACAATGTCTATAACAAAAAATCCTGAGATGTTTCTCCTGAAATTCTCTCCATATCACTTCAAAGTACATTAAGTAATCTTAGCACAGGCATTTTCTGATCCTCTTCTTTTGGCCGTTAGCAACTAATACTACAAGGTTATTGATGAAGGAGTGATCACCATTATATTTCTCTATTTCTATCTTAACACGTTCAATATATTTAGTCTTCAAGTTTTAATTTTTTTTATTGAAAATCAGAGATTTTTATATTCAAAGTTATATTTCACCTTTTTCAATACTAAATGAAATTTAATGTGTTTTATAATTAATATAGGAAAATGACTCTTTGAGGCATTGTTTCTAGTTAATTTTATAAATGAAATTTAATGTGTTTTATAATTAATAGAGGAAAATGACTCTTTGAGGCATTGTTTCTAGTTAATTTTATCTGAAATTTGTTAACGATTTTTTAAAGTGTGAGTTTGAGTTGTTTGATATGTAGAATTCCAATGCCCTATTTTTTTGAGTGAATTGAATCCATTTATACATTCAAAATATATATTTTAATCAAAAAAATTACAATCTTGCCTGAAATTGAAACCCCAAATTCTAGTGAAAAAACCATTTCATCTATACGTTAAACTATTTCCTAATTTAATGTGATTTGAAACCGAAGGTGAAGATGATGTCAACTTAATTTGTAAATGTACATTAGAATTATGTTCCTTTTAATTCGTATATTGTTTAATTTATGCATTTTTAACATCTCAAAGAAACTAAAGCCACTATATATAGATTTATTTGAATGTGTACATTCTATTGTATTTAACTTTTTTTTATTATAATGTTTTATAGACTTTGAAAAAATAACCTATCGAGAATGATCAGTTTTCTTCTTTAATCATATAAGGAGTGAGATAAAATATCTTATTTTGTTGTTGGATCTATTTGTTTAAAATTTTGCATATAAAGTTTTTTTTGTTATGATAGTTTGTGTGGTTTTAAAGATTTTTTTACTTTTTTCTTCTAACATTTGGTATATTTTGTCCAATCTTACTTGGTTTTTTGATACAATATTTAATCATTGAATGTTTATTAAAAAAATAATCCTACAAGTTGAGAAAGAAAATTCATAGTTAAAAGAATATATTCCTTAGAGGAAATTCGTCTCCATACTTTCATCTTTGTATTTTCCAAACAACTATAATTTTTTCTAGAGCATTTTGCTATTTAGAATATCTTTTCGTTTCATTCATACCAAAGATCATCTACTTGACACATACAAACAAATATATTTGCATGCTACCCATGTCCACTATAAAGTAGATTCATTGTTATTTTGAGAACAATAATAGTCAACTAAAGCTCTCAGAGGTTACATTGTTAGTAAACAATGTAACCATCATTCTTGAAGGACTACTACATCATTCAACTTAGCCTATGCTACCAACAATTGTTCTCCTTTACAAGGGTTTGTTTTGATTGTCACTAACCAGAGCTTAAGCAACAACTCCAATTCTACTCTTGGTTGCTTGTTTTCTGCCCACATGTGCATCCCTGGCAATCTCCTCTATCATTGCATTATGTCGTCAATTGACCACTCTGCCTCACATCCCAAGCCCTATCACCCGTCTCTATCGTGTTCTTTCCCGATTGTTGGTGCTCCACACCCTCAACACTTCTTCCATTTGGCAACTACACACTCCCACAACATGAGCTTCTTTTGTCCCTAGGTACAAAGTGACCTCACCTTGTCTGTAATCCATGCATGATTCTGCTATAATGGTTGCGCCTCAACCTTTTTACTTATATGTCTGTGCCCTACTGTTGGTCGACCTTCGGTCTATGCTTGCAAATTACTCCCTTGTTATGGACAACTAGGTGGGTTGGCTGGCAGTTGGCTTATCAGCCACTTCAAATGGTGATCCACTGAATTGGCAAACCCTATTCAGTTGTCATATGTCATACAACCTCTACAAGACCTTGTTGGCTTGAAAAAGTTTTATGCCTCATATGATCAAACTCAAGCATGGTTCCAATGTCCCTATACAAAGCTAGCTTCCTACATGATTCAAAGATCAATTCTCGGAGTTTCAAACTTTGATACCATGTTAAATTTCTCGTGAACTTAGCACCCATCACTTTATTAACCTAGTAGATTACATATCTACTAAATAAATGCACAACTAGATTCTTTACACAATTCAAAGAAGCAAAATTACACTAATCTCAATCACATATGACATGCCCAACAAAATCGGTTCTTCATTAATAACTCAATCAAAACCTACTTGAGTTGCCATGTTGGGATAATGGCCAAACTAAAGCAAACAAAATTACATCATAACGTGGATTTGTCCTCAATCTCCTTCACTAATCTCAATCTTTCATGTTGCACTTTTACACTTTCCTCGAACCCAACACAGTAAAATGGAAGTCTTCCACTTCCCACTGAACGTCTCTCTCAATATCTTGTACTATTGTATGGTGTCTTTCTCCTCTACTTTGTCTTGCTTTTATAACATTGAGTTAAATCCCTAACCCTAATCTCCAAAGTGATTGAAGATTGACATTATATCTCACCTCACTTAAGATCAATGAATGAGATTAATGGCTCAATAGCCACCATAATTAATTATGTGTTTTTCCTAAATTAGATTTAGGATAAGCTACATAAACAACTTGCTCACACTTGAGCAAGTAGCTCAAGTGTCATAAGGAGACTTTGGGCGACTTTTGTACGCGTATAAAAACTTAGGCCTATGCAAAAGTACCTACCCAAGTTACAAACATCAACACCATTAAGACTCTAGGAATGGCAATTGTATAGTTCTATTTTGAGATGTTGTTGGGGGGAGGGTATTGATGCTAGTCGATTTATAAAGGTATCACACCAACCATTGCCAAGAACTATCTTTGGTGGATTTGTTGTTTACAATTGTTGGTAATGAAACAACATTCTAGCCAAACTCTAATTATGTGCATTTCCAAAGTTAGATTTAGGCTAAGTTACATAAACAACTTGCTCACACTTGAGCAAGTAGCTCAAGTGTCCTAAGGAAACTTTGGGCGACTATTGCACACCTATATACACTTCTTCCTGTCCAAAAGTACCTACCCAAGTTACAAACATCAACACCAATGAAACTCAATAAGAACGACAACTTGTATGGGAGGAAGGTATTGACATTGGTTGGTTTATAAGGGTATAGCACCCATCATTGCCAAGAACGATCTTCGGTGGATTTGCTATTTACAATTGTTGGTTATGAAGCAACATTCCAGCCAGACTCTAATATCTATCCACCAAACAAAATGTCCACCGTATCTTAATTTTACATGCATGGGAACGATTCCTTCATAAATTAGATATCGCATGGTTATGTTTTAAGTGATATTGTTAATATGAGTCTACAACATGGCATTCGTTGTAGAATCATTCAGTTGATTCTAATTTTTGGGATTCAAGCAGACATATGAACCAATTCAACTTCTAAAAATGCAATTTTTTGGATTCAAGCAGACATATGAACCAATTCAACTTCTAAAAATGCAAGACTATTGACCAAACCTATAGGGAATGGAAGGTCGCAGAACTACACCAATTGGAGACATAGATCCAATATTAAGGGAAAATCACATATATAGCACATTTAAATAATTCCAATAAATGTTCTTGGTCCAAAATTCTGAAATAAATGTTAAAGATAATAGTTACCATTATGATAAATGTAGTTGTATAGTTTTGGAGCACTAAAATTCTTGCCTGCCGTTTTGTACATCAATGGCATTTGACATCTCACCTTGTCAACTCCTTTTTACTCCATTGTAAAAGTGGTAAAAACTGCATTTATATTCAACTTTAAATTTTCATGTGGAAGTTGTATGGGGGTTAAAGATGGAAATGGACCTTTTGTTCATGTTTTTAATAGATAATCATCAAAGTGATTGAAGCTAAACGTAATGTAATGAGGTTTCTGTTGTCTCAAAAGACAATTTTTGTGACAGCAACAATGGAAGTAAAGACATTGTTGAATTTAAAGAAGACACAAATGAACACGACCACCAAGACTGTCCCAAAGATAATTTCCACAAATCTCCAACAAGGGCAGCAGCCCCATAATCCTTTTGAAGAATGTGGTTATAATGTACATGAGGGCTGATCAGAAGGATATTTTGGATCAGAACGTGATGGAACAACTTTGTGAAAATGAAGATAACAAGGGTCTAGATGGAGATGAAACATCCTTAGAGCAAGATGTCTTGACTCCCATGAAGACAATGTTATTGGATCCACTAATGTTGCATGTGTTGTCTCGAAAGAAGAAATTTCTGGCAGAAATAATGGAGATAAAGACATCGACGAACTTAGAAGAAGATACAAATTAACACCACGACAAAGACTGTAGAAGAGATAATTTCCTCAAATCTACAGTAAGGGCAGTCCCAATATCCTTTTGAACAAATGTTGATGAGGCTGATCAAACGGGGATTTTGGATCAGAACAAAGCCTAAATCACATCTATAGCACATTTAAATAATTCCAAAAAAGAAGTTCTTGGTCCAAATTCTAAAATAGGCATTCAAGATATAGCTGCCATTGTGATCAATGTTGTTGTATAGCTTTGGAGCGCTGAAAGTCTTGCCTACTTTATTGTATTTCAACTGCATTTGACATCTCACATTGACGACTCCTTTTAACTCCATTGTAAAAAGGGTACAAATTGCATTTATATTCAAATTTATATTTTTATGTGCAAGTTTTATGGGGGTTAAAAATGGAAATGGACCTTTTGTTCATGTTTTTCATAAATAACCATCAATGTAATCTAAACAAAGGTCCATCTAACTTCCTTGAAAGAAAGGACACTTTGGATAAAAGAGAAAGATTGTGGTTTCTTCCAAAATGTAATCATGACATTGTTCTTTCAAAAGAAAAAAATTGTGATAGCAATAATGGAGATGAAGATATTGTTGAATTTGAAGAAGACACGAATGAACACCACCAAAAACAAAGTGTGCCAGAGATAACTGCCACAAATCTGCAGTAAGGGCAGCCGCATAATCCTTTTGAAGACTGGTGATAATGTAGATGGAAATGATCAAAAGGGGATTTTGGATCAGAACATTATGGAACGACTTGGTGAAAATGAACATAACAAGGGTCTTGATGGAGATGAAACATCTTTAGAGCAAGATGTCTTGCTCCCCATTAAGACAATGTTGTTGGACCCATTAATGATGTCTCTGTTGTCTCAAAAGAAAAATTTATGGCAGCAATAATGGAGATAAAGACATTGTTGAACTTGAAGAAGACACTTATGAACACCACCACAAAGA
>APFE030870382.1:55111-68741 GCA_000404065.3 Pinus taeda | reverse complement strand
CAACCACTTACAACCTATAGGGGTTTTTCCTTCTGGCAGCTCAACTAAGTCCCAAGTATGGTTTCTATAAATGGATTCCATTTCTTCATGCATTGCAGCCCTCCATTCATCTGATCTACTTGCTTCTTCATAATTTAAGGGTTCTACAATGTTCAAAATCTTGGACATTAAAGCATAGTCTCTAAGTTTTGGAGGTAGTCTAGTCTTTCTACCTGATCTTCTAGGTAAAGAACTTACCTCAACTCTTTCTGTTTCAGTATTGTCCAGGCCTGCATCATCACTTATTATGCCATCTGCTACTACTTCTCCCTGTTTCTATTGTTGCTCCTGCACCTGTTCTTCTTCATCTTCACTGTTCAGTTCTATCAAGAATGGAATATGGCTTTCATCGTCAGAGTCTTTCTTTCCATCTTCTGTCTGTTCATGAAAAATAACATCTCTACTTGCAAACACTTTATGAGTCACAGGATTATATAATTTGTATGCTTTATACTCTATGCCATATCCTACAAATATGCATTTCAAGGCTTTGGGATCTAGCTTTTTCCTATTTGGTTTTGGTACATGAGCAAAAGCTTTAGATCCAAATATTCTCAGATGATCAACTGCTGGTTTGATTCCAAACAATGCTTCAAAAGGGGTTTTGAAGCCTAAACATTTGGTGGGACTCCTATTCTTTAAATAAACAGAAGTATTAATGGCTTCTGCGCAAAGACCATTAGGAATGCCCTTACCTTGAAGCATGCTTCTGGCGCACTCCACAAGGGTCCTGTTCTTGCGCTCTGCTACTCCATTCTGCTGTGGAGTGTGTGGCTCTGTAAACTGTTGTATAATCCCATGCTGCTTGCAGAAGTTCATGAACTCATTTAACCTGTATTCCCCCCCTTCATCTAAGCGGAGAATTTTTATCTTCTTTGCTATTTGGTTCTCTATCATCACTTTAAATTCTTTAAAATATCTGAAAGATTGACTCTTTTTGCTTAAAAAATACACCCAAGAGAACCTAGTGCAATCATCTATAAACAATAGAAAGTAGTATGCACCTCCTAAAGACCTAGTTTGCATAGGTCCACAGATATCTGTATGCACTAGCTCTAGGATGTCTCTTTGTTTTCTGTTGATATGCACAGGGAATTCATCTCTATGCATCTTCCCTAATGCACATCCATCACATTCCAGTTCGATATTATGCAAAGTAGGAAGTCCATCGACCATACATTTATTTTTAAGCAGGATGAGATCTTGTAGATTGATATGTCCAAATCTCTGGTGCCAGAGATTCTCAGCTGTTGATGTTGCTGCAACGATCGCCTGTTGTGGTATTCTCCTTGCATCCAGTCTATACAAATTCCCCACGCGTACTCCTGTTGCAACTGTCTCCAATTTGCTATCCTGAATGACACATCCATTCTTGAAGAATTGTACCTGCATGTCCTGATCTGTTATCATAGAGACAGAGATCAAATTCTTTTTGATTCCTGGAAAATATAAAACATTTTTGAGATGTTTGATATCGCCACTTGGTAGTTTCACAGGAATATCTCCACAACCTTTGATCTCATACCCACTGTCATCACCCAATTAAATTTTGGATCCACATGCACATTCTTCAAGAAACTCAAAATATTCTTTCTTACCAGTCATGTGCGAGGATGCACCTGAATCGACATACCATGTATTGTCATCATCTCCTCTTGATGCAGAAAGTGCATAATCGACTGTGAATAGCATAAGATCATAGCTGTGATCTTCATCTTCTTCAGCAAAACAACCTTGATGTTTCTTCTGTTTGCTTCTCCTTTCATCGGCTTGCTTCTTGTAACACTCTTTGATTTGGTGACCAGGCTTTCCACAATAAAAAAATCTCTTAACATAAGTATCAGTCATACCTCTAGATGATTCCCCTTGAAAGGAGTTGGCCCCTTTCTGCTGCTGCTACGGTTGATGTTGCTGTTGTTGGTACTGGCGCTACTTTCCTCTGTGCTGTCTTCTCTTCGCCATCAGAGCAAGATCATTGCCCTGAGTCTTTAGATTCTATCGTCGCTCCTCCTCCTGGAGCAGAATCGCTGTCAGTTCATCAAACAAGGGGGCTTTCTCCCTCGCTGACAACTCTGAGATGAATTTCTGATATTCATCTGTCATTCTATTTAGTGTAAGTGTAACCAGATCTGAATCTGATACCTTCTCTCCAATGGATCCTAATTGGTCTTTCAGATCCTTAACTCTGGCCATGAATCCACCAACTGATTCATTCTCGCCCATCCTTAATGCAAACAATTTCCCTTTGAGTGCTAGAACACGATTTGAGTTATGTGTCTCGTACAGACCCTTGATCGTATTCCAGATGTCCGCGGCCAACTTGCAGTCTCGAATATGAGGGATAATGTTGTCTTTGACATACATCTTCAGTATTACTATTGCCTTTGTTTCTCTCTTCTCACAGTCCTGTTCTTGGGTTGTATTTCCGGCTCTCTGTTCATTTCCCAAGACAATCGACCACGCGTTCACACTCTCCAGCAAGGTTTGCATTTTGAACTTCCAGTTGGAGAAATTCATTCCATCGAGCTTGCCAGACTCGTGGAGGTATGATTCCAAACTGTTGTTCATTTTCGCCCAACTAAACACTTAAATCTGCCACCACCAGGCAAGTCCGATCTGCTGCCACTGAACAGATCACGGACTTCACTTCGCCACCACCGGGCAGATCCGATCTGCTACCACCGAGCTGATCAAGGATCTCACTTCGCCACCACCGGGCAGATTCCGATCTGCTACCACCGAGCTGATCAAGGATTCCACTTCACCACCACTAGGCAGATCCGATCTGCTACCACCGAGCTGGATCAAGGATCTCACTTCGCCACCACCGGGCAGATCTGATCTGCTACCACCGAGCTGATCAAGGAACTCACTTCGCCACCACCGGGCAGATCCGATCTGCTACCACCGAGCTGATCAAGGATCTCACTTCGCCACCACCGGGCAGATCCGATCTGCTGCCACCGAGCTGATCAAGGATCTCGATTCGCCACCACTGGGAAAATCAAATCTGTTGCCACCGAGCAGAATCTTCACGTGCCTCCACCGGGCCTCTGCTGATCTGCAACAAAAAATTGCAGATTTTGAGAGAGAAAGGGCTGGCGCTCCAATCGACGCCGATTCCACGCTAATCCCAGAAAATTAAAATTCGCGATGTGCATGAAAATTGGCGCACTTATCGACCACGGATCCGTGCCAATTTGGTCTCTCTTTTCTCTGGCGCGATTTTCAGCTCAAAACTCGCGCCAATAGCGCGACTGTTCTTGAAAAATCCACGCCAATCACCGCACCTTCTAAAAAAAATTACGCTCAGAGTTTTCGCTCCAACCCTTCCTTCGGCTCAGAGGTGATCAGTCATTTGACGCCTTTTTCCCTTCAGGTGTTACTACAGGTCCACCTGATCACACAGCTATCTCTACATGTACAGATGTGCAACTAATGATACATCCCAGAAAAAAAAACAAAAACAAAAGTTAAGGCTACCTCTACCCTAAGCTCTGATACCAAGATAAAAATAATGAAACTTGAATTAATCAGAAGGAGTTGCAGCTCACAGGTGTGTACATCACCTGGAGACTGCACTCATACAAGGAGGAGACTCTCTCTCTTTCGTTCACTCAATACATACAATGAATGAATATTACATATTAAATATATGACTGAAAAATAGGTAGTTGAAACAAACCTCCTAAATTCTAGGGACAACTCCTAAAGTAAGAAGGTAACGTTACAACCACATAACCATTTCTTCATTATTTCTAACTTCTACTACAGTGATCAGTATTCAATGGGATACATATTAGACATAATAATGATTAATCAATACATCGTCCTCCGTCTTTACGGTCGGATTTTCACTTCCAGTTCTCGCTCGCTCAGTTCATTTAGCTTTGTGTACCATTTGACTAGAAATTCCTTTGAATATTCTAGCCCACTAGGCTTCTCATGGAATTCTGTATTTTGGCCCCTGAGGGTTATCCATGTATTAAAATTTATGTATTGAGCGCGATTCTGGATTATTACTACTGTCTATTCTGTAATTATGAGCGATTCTCCTTTTTTACATTCTTTGATTTGCAATTTTTCTACCTTACATTCTCCGGCTAAGATAAACATTTTGGTGCACATAGAAAGCACACACTATGCTTTTCACCTCAACAATTTTGAAGTTGTATGGAACACATATATGTATGGTTTAATTGTAGAAATATCTCAAAAAACTTTAAGATAAAACTGAATAATACGAATATAAGCCTTTGCAATTAGAAACTTCATATTAACAGTCAAACAATTTTACCCAAACTAAACCAAGTTAGGAATAGATTGACATTGATATTCAAGGTAATAGATAAGTGAATATCTATTGTACGTGTAGTTTAACTTTATTAAGTAAATTGTGTAACTCATCATACAACTTTTTCTCATCATACAAAGGAAAAAGTTATTAATATTTCAAGGTGTTATGAGGAACTTCAACATAAAGTTTTACTCCTCCACTTTTGAACAAGGCGACACTGATTTCCAATCGAAGATATGTGATTCTCAAGTGAACATGGCACGATTTCCTTTTTTTTTACCATGATCTCTAAGCACGATTTTCTTTCTAAAAAATACCTTTAAACATGACAACAATGTACTCTAATATATCCACAATTCGAAGACCAGAAGCTACTGGCCATTCATCGATAATTATAGCTTTGATCAGCAAAAGACCGTTTCCAAGGGCCAAAGAATTATGTCGTGCCTGTTGTTCTGCTTCGTGTACTTGCCCCTCCAAAATAGCAGGGGCATCATTCCAGCACTCAATTTCTATGGGCTATGCATGCAATTACAACATTATCCAACACATCCTACTAATGCCCAAAAACAAATGGCAATCAGTCACATCCCACTGATGCCCAAATTTAAATGACAACCAGTCATGACTGTTGATGAAGGGCCTTCTTAGCAATCCCGTGATTGAGATATTCACTACTGAGATATCTATTGCAACCGTTTCAGTAAAATTAATGAGGGTGGTGGCAACGCCCTCTATACAAAGTCACTATTATTCCAAGAAGTCACTTTTATTCCGAGAATCTTAGAGGAATGGGGATTTCCATGTCCCTCATTAAGTTTATTAAACGGAATGCAATAGATATTAGTAGTAAAGATTTGAATCATGGGATTTCTATTTTGAAAATGACTTGAATTGGGACCTCTTAAAATAAGATAATTATTTTTGTATGAGGAGTTGGCTAAAGATAGAGAGTCAGTTAACTGAGTGATTGAGTATTTGAGTGTTGAGTTAAGTGGAGTTAAGTGATAGATATATTTTTTTGTGTGGCTACATGTCAAGGCAAATAACTAGTTGGAAAATGATAAATACCTTTCACCGGGTTCATTGTAAGCATCATGTTTTGTGAGATAAATAGAATAGAAGTAGTTTTTGTTTTATGTGTGAATTCATGCTTTGTCTCCTCCCCCTTTACAAAAAGTTGGTATCAGTGCGAGGTTACACAAAGCATGTTACACATAGCAAACAAGAACATATTTGTAGTGGTCCGTGGGAGAGGAAAAATCTCTTCTTCTTCTTTTTTTTTCGTGGTGCTTAAACGTTAATGCATCCTACAGTGGTAATACAGGGCATGTGGTGTTTAAACATTAACACATCCTACAATTATATACAGGGTATTATAACGCATTTAGGCTCACAAGGGAGCCCCATTAGCACAAGATGTGTTTGAGTTTCATAGAAGAAACTTGGGTGTTGTAAACCTAGTTGAGACATAGATCAACAGACATGTTTGAGTTGTCATGAGTCATGTTTTAGTTTAGCAATCGTAATTAAGGGGGGGTGTTAAGATAAGATAATTACTCTTGCATGAGGAGTTCGCTAAACATAGAGAGTCACTTAACTGATTGAGTGATTGAGTATTTGAGTGTTGATTCAAGTCGAGTTAAGTGATAGATGACTTTTAGTGTGTGGTTGCCTGTGGTTTCATGTGGTTGCATGTCAAGGCAAGTAGCTAGTTGGAAAAGTATAAATACCCTTCACCGGATTCATTGTAAGCATGATGTTGTATGTGATCAATAGAAGAGCAGCAACTCATATTTTATGTGTGAATTTATGCTTTGTCTCCTCCACCTTTCCAGCAAGACCTTGACTTTATTGTCAGGTTTCTTGGGAGCATCACTGAGATGTATTTGTTAATGTTGTAATTCTATGCATATCAAGTAAAATTGCGGGTTGGGATGATGTATAAGGAGCAAGTGCATGGAGCATAACAATAGGCGTGGCATAATTCTTTGGCTCTTGAAAAGTGTCTTTTGTTGATCAAAGATATAATTATTGTTGAAGGCCCAATAGCTTATGGTGTTCGAATTGTGCATATATTATAGTACATTGTTGCGACGTTTTTCTTAGATCTACCGCATAGAGTTCATAGTCAAAAGAGAACCAAAGCATTAGAGGATGTTCACATGAATTCACATGAGAATCAGGCAGCGCGGATTGGAAATCAGTGTAGCCTTGTTCAAAAGTGAAGCACCACGGCTTGATGTCTACATAACTGTCACTTTGACAAAGATGGGAATAATTTGTAAGATGAATGACACAGTTTATTTAAGAATGTTAATCTACCTGTACAATAGATATACACTTGTCTATTAGATTTACTTTGAATATCAATGTCAATATGTTTGTAAATTGCTTTAGTTCGCGTGAAATTGTCTGATCGTTAATATAATTTTTTGTATTCCACAATTTTTTGTATTCCACACAATTTAATTGGGTTCTATTCATATTGCTTAGTGTTATCTTAGATAGTTCTACAATTACAGCATACATATCTGTGTTCCATACACATTCAAAATTTGTGTGGCGAAAAGCATAGTGCATTGTTTCTATATGCACCAAAATGCTTCCCTTAGTTTGAGAATGTAAGTTAGAAGAACTAAAAGTCAGAGAAATCAGAGAATCGCTCATTGCTATAGAATAGCCAAAATTAGGGATAATCCAGAATCGGTTTCAATACAGAGATAATGCCGAGGGGCAAAGAACAGAAGGATTCCACGAGAAGTCCAGTTAAGCAGGAAATTCAGAGGAACTTCTCATGAAAGAGAACCAAAATAGAAATGAATAGAGCGAACCAAAAAATGGATAGAAAAGGTACAGGGTGGAAAGGACAAAACCTGATCCAAAACTAAAGCCTGGCCATAAACGAGGAGGAAGAGGAACCGTAATTCTGATTTCGTTCAATACTAATTATGTACTGATTAATCATTATTATTGTTAAATCTATCCCATTCAATATTGATTGCTTTAGTGGATTCGAAACTTTTATCGTTTATGCCAGGTCTGTGCTTGATATCCAATTCATATGTTTGATGATATGAGAAGCTGATTTTTAATTTTCATTGTTTCAGACATTGAAATTCTTGGTTATAATAACACAAAATTCGCTACAACTGTATTAATAATGGGTGTTAACTAGCCATTGTGAGTAAAGGTGCAAAGATACACTTAATGAAGGAAAGATTTGGAAAGATTATCTTTAGTTCAGCATACACTTAATGAAGGAAAGATTTGGAAAGATTATCTTTAGTTCAACCTATGTAACTATAGGAATTCATTCCTTGTGTTTTACTATACAGTAAAATCTTTCTAAACATACTAGACAATGAAATGATTTGGTAAAGGTTATTTTTTTGGAATTGTAAAGGTTATTTTTTGGAATTGTAGTTATTGATATGATGAGTCATAGTAAACATTGAGGCTTTTAGATTTTCCTCATTTGAATCCTGTGTTTTCTGGCGACTTATGACATAAACATTTGTTCTCATTTCAGTATGATATTTATGGCAAGTCTATCACATTGGATAAGCAAAATTAGTTGAGTGATATGGCACTCATTACGGTTTTGTTTGACAAAATAATGTAGATGGCACTTTCCTGGATAATATTTTCCTTTTACAACAGTTTGTTCGATTTTCTTTCAGAAGGTCCGTAGTGTGGAATTTGCAACATTCCCAACAATGCGACACATGATTGATGTTGTTCGAACAGAACGAGAAATTGAGTTTCACAGTAAATGCCTGTTAGAAATTAAAATTCTCTTAAATTTGAAAATTTACTTTCGGTCAAGTTTGAATTCTAGTAATTTTGAACTGCGAAATTTAAGTTTTAATGAGGAAGAATTTACGTTGTTTCCATTAAAATTTACCGTTTTAACCATTTATGTCGGCTACATTTGAGGATTTGGATAATTTTTGACATTACATTTACTATTTTGTATTGAATGATTAAATTATTTTGCTTTGATGTCAAAATTTAACGTCTTGAGTTGTTTTATCGACTACATCTGAGGATTTGTAGCATTTCATATTTTATGTTTGACGGATAAAATATTTTTCTTTTCTTTTTTTGTCGAAATATTTGATTTTTTTATTTTGTGGTCAGAACATGGGAATTCTCTTATTGATTCAACGGTATTTTGTAAAATGTTGAAAATAATTTGAAGTTATGAAGTGGCGTTAGTGCAAGATTTGTAGTTTTGAGCGTTGGGCATTTTTGAGCTTAAAGTTTCTTTTGAGCGAAAAATATGATTTCAAGATATTTGATTGACTGTAATGTTATACATGTTTTCTAACGATTATATTGAGAGTTGTGATTTTAAGAAATTGTGAAACTTATTCACTCACTTTTAGTTGGATCGATTTTTAGTTGAAAATAATTATATTATTTTGTATTAATGGAGAAAATGGTTACACAAGTTGTAGCGTATCTCTTTAGTTTAGGATTAGTTCCTAGAGTTTAGGGGTTTGGTTGCAACTTCCTAATTCCTGGTGTTGTACTTAATGATGTAATCTTTCATTCATGAATGTAGAGTGTACAAGAGTGATCTCTCTGTTCTTAGTGTAGTCTCCAGGTGTAGGCCTCACCTATGAGCTACATCTCTTTTTTCAATTATGTTCACATTTTATCTTGGTATCAGAGTTCAGATTGGGCGAGCCTGATCTTTTATCACCTTTCTGGCTGAACTGTCTTTGTGGCCAGCGTGCCCTTATGGCAGAATTGTATGTGTGGCTTGAGGTGCTTCTGTGGCCGCGTGTACACAAGAGTTTTGTGCTCAATTGAGCAGGTGGACTGCAGAACACCTGGCTCGGACTCAGATATTTTTTAATTTCTTAGTAGAAGGGAGTTGGCGCTCTTTTTGCAGTGACAGTGATGCCAAGAAGCGCAACTGCCGCATCTGTTCGGTCATTAATCGCGCCAAAATACCAGACTGGCGTGGAATTTCACGGAAAAATGCGCCAAGAATTTTGCCTTGCACCGATTTCATTTGGGCGCAGGTTTTTCCCTCGGGAGCGCGCCAATTGACCTTCAAGGGGATCAGCGGGAAGCCTCATCTCCGTTTGACAATTTGCGAGGGGAGAAGATCAGAGAAGTTGCATATCTATTCGGTAGAGGAAGGTCAGATCAATTTTTTGGTTGTATTGAAAAACGACGAATTTGGTCATTGGAGCGGGATTGATCTTGCAGATTTGTCAGATATTGCAGATCAGTGGGAGAAAAGTGAGATAGATTTGACAAGTATCGAGTTTTTTTTACTGTTGGGTAGATTCATTTTGTAGATTTTATTAGAATGAGTAATACGATTGAATTTTATCTCCACGAGTCTGACAAACTCGATGGATCTAACTTCACAAACTGGAAGTTTAAGATCCAGACCTTTCTTGAGGGTGCGAATGCTTGGTTCATAGTTACAGGTGATGAGCAAAGGCCGAACGCAGGGACATAGGAGCAAGAATGAAATAAACAAGAGAACAAGGCGAAAGTTTTGCTGAAGATGTCCGTGAAGGACAACATTATCTCGCACATTAGAGACTGTAAAACGTCCGCAGAGATCTGGACGACCATCAAAAATCTGTATCAGACCCATAACACAAGTCAAATTATGGCGTTTAAAAGCAAGTTATTTTCAATGAGGATGGACGAAAGTGAGATCGTTGCTGCATTTTTTGCATGAATTAAAGATGTGAAAGACGGATTGGGGGACATCGGAGAGGTGGTGTCTGACTCTGATCTTGTCTCAATCACACTAAACGAGATGCGTGATGAATTTCAAATGTTCGTCACTGGATTGGCGACAAGGGAGAAAGCGCCCACATTTGAAGATCTGACACGGATCTTGCTGCTAGAGGAGGAGCGACGGCAGACCTTGAACCCCAGAGTGATGATATTGCGTTAATGGCGAAATGACGATCATTCAGAGGGAATTAGCCACAGCAGCAATCACAACAGAGAGGAGGAACATCGCAGAAGAGTCCATATAAAGGTATGCTTGCAAATAATCCTGTAAAGAAATGTTATTATTGTGGAAAGAAGGGTCATGTACTGAATGTATGCTTTAAGAAGCAGGCTGATGATGAAAAGAGGAAGCATGCAAGTAGAAAGCACAAAGGATACTTTTTTGAAGAAGATAAGATTTTAGTCATGAATTTCGACTGTTCACAGTGGACTGTGCCCTTTCAGCATATAATGAGGACGATATTTGGTATGTCGATTCCAGAGCATCCTCTTACATGACAGGTAAAGAAGAATTTTTTGGTAGTCTTGAAGAAAGTACATACGGATCAAAAATATATTTAGGAGATGATAGTGTATACGAGATTAAAGGTTATGGGTGATTCCAGTCAAGTTACCAAATGGAAAAATTAGTCACCTTAAAAATGTTTTATATGTACCTAGAATTAAGAAAAATCTGATATTTGTATCCATGATGACTGATCAAGATATGCAAGTCGAGTTTTTCAAGACTCATTGTGTGATAAAGGACTGCAGGAAAGAAATAGTTGCGACACGCATGCGCGTTGGAAGCCTATACAAATTGGATGTAAAGAGTATATCAAAGCGAACCATGGTTGCAGGAGGATCGACAGCCGAACAACTCTGGCATCAGAAATTCAGTCATTTGAATTTGCAGGACCTCATGCTATTGCAGAAGAAAGGTATGGTTGTGGGGTTCTGTATCATTCATAATATTCAGTTAAATTGTGATAGTTGTGCCTTAGGTAAAATGCATAGAGAACAGTTTCCTGTGCATGATAAGGGGAAGGAAACATAGATTTTAGAACTAGTGCATACTGATATAGGCGGACCTATGCAGACAAGGTCGCTAGGAGGAGCATATTATTTTCTGTTATTTACTGATGACTGCACTAGATATTCATGGGTTTATTTTCTCAGTAAGAAAAGTAAGACTTTCTAGTGCTTTATAGAATTTAAAACCTTGGTGGAAAAACAGTTTGGTAAAAGTAGAAAAATTCTTCGATCTGATCAAGGGGGAAAATACAAGCTAGGGGAATTCATGAAATTCTGCAAATTTCACCGGATTGTTCAGCAGTTTACAGTGCCACACACACCACAACAGAATGGAGTTGCAGAGCGCAAAAAAATAACCTTAGTGGAGTGCGCAAGGAGCATGTTACAAGGTAAGGGTCTGTCTAATAGTTTTTGGGCAGAGGCTATTAATACTGCTGTATATTTGAAGAACAGAAGTCCTACCAAGTATCTTGGCTTCAAAACTCCTTTTGAAGCTCTATATGGATTCAAACTAGTAGTAAACCATCTAAGAGTATTTGGGTCAAAAGCATTTGCCCATATACCCAAAGCTGATAGGAAGAAATTAGACCCTAAAGCAGTTAAATGCATCTTTGTTGGTTATGGCACATAATTTAGAGCATATAAATTATTCAATCCTAAGTCTCGTAAGACATTTGGAAGAAAGGATGTAGTGTTTCATGAACAGGTATAGGAAGGGAAACATGACATTGGTGATGATTGGCACATTCCATTGTTGATGGATGAAAATAGCGAGGATGAAAGAGAGTAGGAGCACAAAGAAGAGCAAAAAGAAGAATAGGAAGAAGGTGATAATGCAAGCCCATTTACAGCTGAAGAAAACAAATTTGAGGTAAGTCCCCTACCAAGAAGAATAGGTAGGAAGACTCAAAAACCATTAAAATTGAGAGACTATGCTTTGATGTCAAATGTTTTGAACATTGTAGAGCCCACTAATTACAAAGAAGCTAGTCAATTTAAGTAGTGGAGGTTTGCAATGAATGACGAGATTGAATCTATTCTTAGAAATGACACCTGGGATTTAGTTGAACTGCCTAAGAATAAAACACCCATAGGATGTAAACGACTGTTTAAATAAAAAATGAATGTAGATGGAAGTATAGAGAAATTAAAAGCTAGGTTGGTTGCAGAAGGATATTCACAGCGGGAAGATATAGACCTTGATTATACTTTTGCACCTGTAGCAAACTTAAATACAATCAAAATGCTTATTGCTTTAGCTACTAAATATAATTGGGAGCTACACGAGCTTGATGTTAAATCTGCCTATTTAAACGGTGAGTTAAGAGAGGAAATTTACTTAGTACAACCAGAAGGGTTTGTAAAGCAGGGGTAGGAACATCTTGTTTGCAGATTGAAAAAGGATTTATATGTCTTAAAGCAAGCATGGAGGTCTTGGTATGAAAAGGTTGATTCTTTCTTTCTAGAGTATGGGTTTCATAGAAGTTTAAATGGCCCAAATTTGTATACCAAGCACAATAAGCAGGGGCAGATTATTATGATTTCTTTGTATGTAGATGACATGATTATAACAGGTGATGTAGGTGATTTAATGAGAGGAATCAAAAGGCTTATGGCACAAGTTTTTGAGATGAAAGATCTCGGAAGCCTTCATTATTGTCTGGGACTAGAAGTATGCAAAGAGCCCGGGCAAACTTTTCTTACCGAAGGGAAGTATGCCAGAAATCTGTTGGAAAAGTTTGGTATGGATCAATGTAGATCAACAGTGACACCTTTGCAGCAGAATCTGAAGTTGCGCAGTGAAGATGGCACTAAAGAGGTTGATGCTACAATGTACAGACAGCTGCTTGGAATCTTGATATATCTCACAACAACCAGACCTGACTTGGCATACTCTGTTAGTGTGTTGAGAAAATTTATTTCAAAACCGCTTGAATTTCACCGAGTAGCAGCAAAAAGTGTGTTGAGGTATCTTTGTGGTACTGTTAACTGTGACATTTTATACACTGATGCATATGATGTTAGTCTAGCAATTTTTTCAGATTCAGACTATGCAGGTAACTTGGATGATCGAAGGTCCATCACAGATTACGCATTCAGCATAGGATCCGAAGTCATAGCATGGAGCAGCAAGAAGAAAAGCATTGTAGCCTTGTCTTTGTGTGAAGCTAAATATCAAGCATTGTGTGTAGCGACGTGTCAAGCGATCTAGTTGAGAAGGCTTCTCAATGTGCAGGAAAAGAACAGAAGAATTCCACTTCCATCAAAAGCGACAACCAGAGCACCATTAAATTGGCATACAATCCAGTGTTTCATAAAAACACCAAGCATATAGACACTCAGTTCCATTTTGTCAGAGAGAAACTACAGTCAAAAGAAATTATTGTTGAGCATTGTAAAACTTGTGACAATATGGCTGATATTTTTACAAAGCCTCTTGCACGTGTGAAGTTTGAATTGTTTAGAGGGATGCTAGGAGTCTAGGACAACCCTTTCTCCATTAAG
>APFE030870382.1:19797-43859 GCA_000404065.3 Pinus taeda | reverse complement strand
TATAACAAAATTATGTTATTTTTTTGCGTTAATTTCAAAAATAAAAAAGATGTCAATGTAAATATAAAGATGAAACTGTTGATTCCGCAACTCGCTTGATGAACTGCGCAATGATGGTCGATAGTGCAGACATGTAGTAGTCAAATGTGATGGAGTCATGAGGCTTAGTGTCTACAGTGAACTTGTTCAAGATATGATTAAACCTCTGGTTAAAATCTTTCACTTTTTATTTCTACTCCATCTTGAGACTACCCAACTCTTTTAATAACATGACAACGGTTTTGTCCTCAACAAATTTCTCAAGGAAAATTCTCTCAAACATCCCCAGTTCTGATTGGATGACAAGAAGGCTATGGTACCATACAATTTCTTTTCCATCCAAGGTACATGGAAACAATATACATGCAACATCGTCATAAGGTACCTCGAGTGTCTGCAGATGTTGGTAGAACGTCTCTAAATGGTCTTTAGCCTTAATTATTCTGTCAGGGTCATACTTTGTTAACAAATTTTTTGCATGTATTGGAATCTTGCGCAAGACACCCTGGAGTGCCAATGGGCACTCTGTCATCCATTCTAGATTTTTATCAACCATATTTCCCTCTTCTTCATCCTCCTCCTCTTCTTTTGAATTTGACAGTTCAACCTTCAAATCTATTGGTTCCTTTGTGCCTATGCCTCCTTGGCTTCTCCCGCCAGAACCTAAGCCCAAGAGTAAATTGTTAACTTCTATTCCTTCTAATAAAACAGGAGGTTCCTCTTCATTCACAGGAGCTTCTGCCAACTCTTCAAGAGTGGCGAGGATTAATTCTTCAACAAAAGAGACTAATACTCCTGTGGGTGTAGGTTGTTTCTTCCTCAGCGAAGAGAGGAGAGTGTGTACTCCTGGAATTAGTCCAAGAACCTCAGAAAACTAACGGGTGATGGGATGGACAACACAGATGTGATGATATGAAATTTTATATTCGGGTCTAGGAGGCAAGGAGTAACCAACTTCAGAGTTTCACGTGGGAGAGAGGGAGTTCATGTTACTGCCTTGACCATATGATGCATATGTGGGGTTGAGAGGACACTAATCCATAAACTAATGGTGGTCCTCCTTCTAGCACTAGAAATGTTGACGGTGCTGAACCCGCCAACATTCAGGGGATATTCCCGGTATGAAATCCCAATTAAACATCACATTGTTTGGTGTAGGAGGCCCATCCGGTATCATGGCCCGGTTGCAATTACCTTAAATATTTTCCCTAGCTCTTGTTGTTCAGCACATGAGAGTATTATTCTTGTAACTTCAAGAAAGCGACGTGAGTATTCCTAGTGGGTATGTAATGTAACTTTGTGTATGGGTTCTCTTATTGTAAGGGATAGGGTAAAAGTGAGCCTCTAGATCAAAGGTAGTGCTACCACCCAGGGAGAGACACACGAGAAAAAGAAATGGTATATCTAACATCTAGCAGAATAGTCCATAGCGGATGTAGCAATTGTTAAAACCAAGTACAAGGGAAAACACATGCATTGTCCAATAGAGTAGTCCACACGGGGGTGATGGTCGTTATAACGAAGAAAACGCAAGAATTTTCTATCTAACATTCGACAGATTAATCCACACGAGCAAGACAACAATGGTAAACAATACAACACATCTTCAACAACGTAAATACTAAAATAACTAAAGTAGTTCAATTATCTTAGTAGATGTTCAGCAAACATGCATTACAGAAGATTAAATAGTACTCTTACAAGCATATACGAAACATGTGTGAAAAGGTGTTGGCCTGAGACAGGCTTCTAAATTAAGCAAAAAGTTTCAAGACACATATTGACACCACAAATAACTAGCCTGAGTAGTGCAACATTGGAGCCACTCCTCACTTCTCAAACAATAGACTACAGACTCTCAAGGCTATGTGGGAGGAGACAAGGTGAAAAGCGCTTTCCTCATATAATGAGGGTATATATAACCAAGGAGGGTAACTGACCCTTGTGACCCTTTGACTTCCCTCATTATTGTTTGACTTCCTATGACTTTTCAACTTACATGACTCTTCGACTTCATATGTGTGTCTGTTGGAATTTCACATTACATTACATTTTATTACAAGTATGGCCCATACTATTGATGATGCTGAGAAAATCCATGACACAACTCGACATGACACTACTTACATGTATTGACTCACTGTGGTGTCCGTGTTGAGATGTTATGCTGTTGAGTGACAGTTGTACTCTTAGTTTATCATGTCATCACCTCCGCATGGCAAAGTGTGCGAGGTCTTAGATGGTCTTGGTCTTTCTTGATGGTGCACGTGTATGTCTTGCTTCTCTATTTGATTCATACGTTCATTCAACTATGAGCAAGTCTTCTAGCATGCACTCCTTCTGCATCTCGTTCGTTGTTGTGCCATGTTTCATCAATGTACCTAGTCCTACAATCACTCATGACGAGATGACATCAAATCCATAAATCTCATAGTTTAGCATGATGTATTGTTTTCCATTTTGGGTGCAGATGATCGGGAGGGAGGAAAAGGCACTGAAACTATGCAGGACACATATCAGGCTGGGATGAGGGCCTCCAAAAGACTTTCAGGAAAAACTATGCAGTTGTCATTAGGAGGTAGATTTGTGAAATCCGGCACAACACTAATAGATGCAAGGTAGAAACCAACTAGGCATAACTGCATAGTTCCTGGGAGGAAGATAAGGCAGGGTGTCAAGAGGAACTACTCGGTAATTCTACGCAGTTTACAAGATGAGGAATAGGTAGTTCATCTGAGGATCCAGCTAGGAATTTGTGTAGTTTCTTCGAGGAAGACGAAGTGGGAAGTAGGAGGCAATAATAAAATTTTTTGTGTAGCTTTCTAGAGCAAGGCTTGATTACACTGTGGGGAGCTTCTAGTCACAATTACACAATTTTGAGGGACAATGTTGAACATGCAATAGGGGCCTTCCCTACACAACTGCACACTTTCCAGGATGAGTGAAGAGTGGGGAAGCAGGGAGACTGCCAGTCAAAACTGCACAAATTTCAGGGATAGATCATAGCAAGCCAGTAAGGGGGCCTTGTAGTTAGATTTGCGCAATTTCTAGGAATAGTGCAGTGCCAAGCAGCAGAGGTCTGACTCACATAACTGTGCAATTTCTGTCTTAAGTGCATGGCAGGAAGATGGGTATGTCTACAAAATTCTGGAGAGCAGTGTAGCCTAGGGTCACAAAGCAGTTCAGGTTTTTGGAAGACCAAAGGGAAGCTTGATGAGTGGTCTTGCGAGAAGAGCACATTGGATTAAACTTGGGGACAACTTCTACACATTTCTGGGAGACATTCAACTTGCTCACTTAAAGTATTGCATAGTGCAGGCTGCCCCAGAGGATAGCCTCAAGCTCTGCACAATTCAAGGTAGCAGAGCAGCGTCGCTGAGAGTTGAGACTATGTAGTGCAGCTTAGTTGGGGTCCAATTGAAGGAGGGTTATCTAGTCGAAATATTTTTAGAAAAAATGGCTAAGTGTGAGAGAAAGTGAACTTGTGCATACATGACATTGTGATCGCACACTTAACATGAATCGAGGGCAGGACACCTCGAACCAACAAGACAAACATGTGCTCAGTGAGACTATCTTAAAGGTTAAGAGTGACATGTGTGACACTTTAGATAGATCTTCAAATGACTATGACAACACTTACACTACAATGCTTCAAATTTGTGTGTGAGTATGACTGATGTTCACAGAGCGAAAACATCTCATGCACACAAAGACAAACCTTCGAAATGGCAAGAACAAGATCACAAACATGACACAACAATCAACATGCAAAAATATGACTAATGGTCGATCAAGCAAAAAGGGTGTAAACACTCGAAAAGAGGTCATGGAACGAGCTTGAGTGTTTTCAACCATCAGGGGAAAAACCAAGGAAAGCCCTGAAATTTGGATGCAAGCCAAAATCTTAGAGGGTGTTGCAGCTGTTACAATAGTGTCATATTCATATAAACGAGTGTTGTCCAAAGTATAAACTCAGGTTAGGACTGGATCAACTAAAGTACATGGAAGTGATGGTTAAAAATATTAGACAAAATTCAAAAGTTCCCTAGGACAACAACAAATGCTATGAAGACTTGAAAAGAACAGATGGAGAGTTTTAGGTTGGAGATCATGTCTACTTTAAAGTGAGATCCAAGAAGAATTCCTTAAACTTTGGGAACTGATAGAAAATAGCCCATTGATTTTGCATACCCTTTCAAATATTGGCCAAAGTAAGTTCAATGCTTACCAACTGGAACTACCAGCTTATATTAAAACTCATAATGTATTTCATGTATCGGTTTAAAGAAGTATGCACACTATTTGACTCATGTAATCAATTGACATGTGGTACAGGTCGAACTAAAAGCACAATTCCAAGACATACCAATGTGAGACTTGGACTAGAGGGATAGTATACTCTGGAATTGGGCCATCACTCAGGTTAAAGTGCAGTGGGATTACCTAGGAAATGAAGAGGCCACCAAGTAGATGGAGGATGAGATTAAAAGGGCATACCCTAAGTTGTTCACTTGAATTTTTATATTGAATAAACACTAGGGGTAGTGTCATTTTTTTATGGAGGGGAGATGTAATACCATGGACAAACTTACTTTATGATATATGTGTGCTTCTTTTATTTATTTATTCTCCATGGAAAAAATAGAAAGGACATATGATGAATAATTATTTATTTCCTCACATGAGAAATAATTTATGAAATTATTTAAATAAATTAAATTCTCTCATTATTATGTGAAGAGATAACAAGCGAGATTAGCCTCTAACTATTAGGGAAACAATTAACAAAAGTGGTTATGCTCAAAGAGGGCATAGTAGAGAAATAACTCTCCCTTTTGGTTTTATTTTTCTGTTGTGTGTATAAAAACACACACAGACACACACACACACACAAGGGGGAAGGGTATGAGGACTGGTAGTAGTTACTAGTTATGCCCAGCGGAAAGACAATCCTGATATTTCACGTAAAGAAAGAGAGAAGACATACCATCTAAATTAAGATAGGGTGGGAAATGAAAACCCTAAGGTGGATTATGTGATAGATATTGCAGGAGAGAAAGGCAATGTTTCTCTTAACCTTACCAGCGGGAGAGAAAGGCTCATAATCCAAATAAAGGATTTGTAGGATGTTGAAAAAGGAGAGGAGGAAATATCTCCAAATCCTCTTGGTTTATTTGACAATTAGAGGAAGATATTAGGGGTAACTAACAATAGAATATAGTTGAAGGTTGGGAGTAAATTTGTAGCCTTTAGCATAATTCAGGAATAAATCAAAGATAAGTAGTGTTCTTGGAGTTAAGGGTACTCCTTAGATAATTTGAATGTTGAGGCAATTCATATTTATATAAATACTATGACTATGACTTGATTTTAGGTTGGAAGGATATGGTATAGGTAAGAGGAATTTGTACAGTAAATTTTTATTGTCAATTGAAGTTTTTATATCTAATATGAAAGAAAATGATTATATTGCAAAGAGAATATTACTATCCAAAAACTGAAAATCTATAGAATTATTTGTTAGAGACGAGCTAAATAAAGTTATAAAAATAAAATTTTGAGACTTGGGTTATTGCTCAGAAGAGAGTCTAAATGAGAATGTAGTTATATGATATCTTCCCATGATAAGAGCTAGTGTAATAAATAATAAACTAATACAGGGAGGAATTTTCGGTGAAGCACAGGTTGAAATCCCTTGAGAGAATCCAGATGGTATGACCATCATATTGACTACATGTTTGGTTTCGGGTTGGAATTAATAGGACTTAGGGACTAACAAAGGTTCCTGGTTACATGTACCTTTGTTGCCATGGACTAGAAAAATATGTCTTTATATAGATATATAAATCTATTTACATGTCTAAATATATAAGTTATTTTTTAACCAAAATAATATATTGAAAAATATATACATTCCCTTGTACTAAATCAGAACAAAACAAAAATTCATAGTAGATTGCGCATGCAAGCGGTTGTATAAAACAAGAATGAAATAAATTAAATACCCTCTAATTATAAAAGAATATAGAATTGTTACAAAAAGGGAACTAATGAATACATATCCATATATACTTAAGAAGTACATGTGAAGACATTTTGGAAAATATTATAAAATATTCCATTAGACAAAGAGTGATATAAGAAGAAGTCATTTGTAAAAACGAATTATTAAACATTTGTTAGTTACCAATACAATTTCATCACACATAAAACTTTAGTGCATGCAAAACATATATATCTATGTATGTTTAGTATCCCAATAGGCACAAAATTTATAGAATGTAATTAAAAGAAATAAGTAATAGTTACCTATTGAAATAACAAGTGACCCTCTAAGGTCATTGCTGACTTGGGTTACTCGCAAAATTTACAAGTATTTACAAATTAAATAGTCATTTATACTCTTAGCCTAGGAGGGTCTTTCCATTATGCTTAAAGACGAGAATACTCATAACCCTGATCTAAAAAAAATCAAGTATGCAGTGATTTTGGAAGTGGTAGTCTATAAAGATAAAAATCAGACTTGAATTGAAAAAGAAGGAGTTGCAACTCGCAGGTGAGTACTGCACCTGGAGACTACACTGAAAACAAAGAGAACTCTCTCCGTACACTCTACATTCATCAAATGAGTAATTACATCATTAAGTACATTACTAGAGATCAGGAAGTTGCAACCAAACTCCTAAACTCTAGGAACAAATCCTAAACTAAGGAGATACATTACAACTTCTGTAACCATTTCTCCATTAATGCAAAATAATATTAATTATATTCAACTCCCTCCCTTAATGAAGAAACGATTATCCCGAACTCCTAGCACCCCTCTAAACAATTCAAATTTTACACGCCCCAGAGGCTTAGTAAAAATATCAGCCATATTATCACAAGTTTAACAATTTTCAATACATATCTCTTTTGACTCTTATTTCTCTCGAAAAAAATGAGCCTGGTCTTTCCATACCTCAAATCCCAAGCAATAATGAAGATTTCTGAGATATTTCATCTCAAACACTTGTCACATCTGCTGTTTGATTTCTTCGATCAGATTGTTAGCATTCCCTGTTATGATCATATCATCTACATACAAATAAATCAAAATAATTTGCCTCCATTTATTAAACTTGGTATATAGATTTGGATCATTCAAGCTCCTATGAAAGCCATGTTATACAAAAAACGAGTCAATTTTCTCATACCACAACCTGGGTGCCTGTTTTAAACGATAAAGTGCCTTTTTCAATTTACACACAAGATGTTCCTGCCACTTTATCACAAAACCTTCAAGCTGTACTAAATAAATTTCTTCCTTCAAGTCACCATTCAGAAATGTAGACTTAACATCTAGCTGGTGTAGCTGCCATTTGTGTTTTGTTGCTAAGGAAATTAGCATTCTAATGGTGTTTAATTTGACTACAGGAGCAAAGGTGTCATCGAAATCTATTCCCTCTTGCTATAAGTAACCCTTTGCTACCAGTCTACCTTTAAGTGTCTCTATACTCCCATCTGCATTTATTTTTTGTTTATACAGCCATTTGCATCCTATGGGGGTTTTACCTTTAGGAAATTCAACCAAATCCCAAGTATGGTTTCTTTTTATTGATTCTATTTCCTCATACATTGCAGCCCTCCATGCATCAGATTTACTTGCTTTCTCATAATTTGCAGGTTCTATAATGTTTAAAATCTTTGACATTAATGCATAGTCTTTCAATTTAGAAGGTAATCGAGTCTTCCTACTTGATATTCTTGGTAGGGGACTTACCTCAAATCTTTCTATTTCAGCCTTTTCTGGGCTTGCATGATTGATTACATTACCTATTACTTCTTCTTCTTGTTTCTGCTCCTGCTCTTCATCCTCCTCACTGTTTTCTTCCATTAGCAATGGAATGTGCCAATCACTGTTAGAGTCATCCTTTCCTTCTTCAACCTGTTCTAGTTCTAACATTGTAAATTCCCCAGGATGCCCAAGATTGAAAGGACCAACATGTTCGCCCTCCATAAGTCGCATAAGGCCTTCAACCAGATCAGAAACAAACTGGAAACTTCGTGTTTATTTCCCATCTACATAGACTGTCAAAGGCTCCTTGCGCAAAGCCTGAGCAACGAAATTACTTACAACCCAACCATCATTAAGGCACATTCGCAGACCATATGTATTGAAAATTAGAGCAATCAGAAACTCAACATTTGCTCCCCTGTGATAATCCATAGTCAGAGTTTCGACTGTTCTCTTACCCTCATCATAGTAACTTCAGACTCTGATGGGATTAACATTGCCCTAGTAAGCTTCAGTTTGAGGATGTTCAAGAGGATCTCCATAAACCTCACTAGTCCTTGTAAGCAAAAAATGTGGCCCAATGCGCTTGGAAAGTCCGAGCATGTTCAAGGTTCCCACAACATTAGTTTTGATAGTCTTCACGGGATTGTGTTTGTAATGCACAAGGGAAGCGGGGCAAGCCAAATGGTAGATCTGATCAACCTCCAACAATAAGGGTTCCACAACATCATGCCTTATCCGTTCAAACCTTGGATTTCCAAAATGATGCAAAACATTCTCCTTCCCTCTTGTGAAGAAATTGTTGACAACAATAACACTATCACCTCTTGCCATGAGCTTGTCAACTAGATGACTGCCAACAAAGCCAGCTCCGCCTGTCACGAAAACTCGCAGGGACTTTCTTTTCAAACCTAGGAGTACTTTAAACCAAGAATTCACCCTCGAACCTAAATGATAATGAGCAAACCGAAAAATAGGAGTCTCATAAACAACCCGATGAGGTTTTTCGGGCACAAACCTTCCATTTTCATTAACATTAGAAGCCAAAAAACCAGGCTGAAGGATAAAGAAAGTCGATGTGATGGCGATTACTATCAAAATAAACAACAGTCGCTGCTCCCTAAGAAAATAATCTACTGACCTCATAATAGACCATGACTTTTCTGGCTTAGGAGAGTACTCATCACTGTTATTCATATTGATAAAATTCCCGATCCTCTAATGAATGAGTCTTCAATGTGCCACCACCGGGCAAGTCTGATCTACTGCCAACAAACAAATCAAGAACTACAATACGCTACCGCCTGGAAAATAAGATCTGCTACCACCAAAAAGATCAGGAACTCCAATGCGCCACCACCTGGCAAATCCGATCTGCTGCCAGCAAACAGATTAGGAACTCCAATGCGCCACCACCAGGCAAATCCGATCTTCTGCCACCAAACAGATCATGAACTCCAATGCGACACCACTGGGCAAATCCGATCTGCTACCACCAAGCAGATCAGGAACTCCAATGTGCCACCATCGCGCAAATCCGATCTGTTGTCACCGAGTAGATCTAAAATTTCAAAGTGCCACCACCGGGCAAGGCCGATCTGCAAAACATTGCAGATATTTCAAAGAGAAAGAGGCTGGTGCTCCTTGACGGCGAAAGATCCACGCCGAAAATAAAATCGATGTGTCTTACGAAATTGGCGCGATTCTCACTCTCAATTCCATGCCAATAGAAATTTCTGGTGCGACTATCACTTTAAAAACTGTGCCAAATGGCGCGACTGTTCTTCAATAAACCATGCCAATCCCTCTTTCCACTCAAAAATGGCGCGACTGCTCGTGACGAAACTGCGCCAACCCTTTTTTCCACTCAGAGATGACCAGTCATCTGAGACGTCTGCTTCAGGTGTTACTGTAGTCCACTTGATTCTACAAATGATTCTATATACACTACCACCACTACAGGTTTGTAATTAATGATGCATCCTAAAAAAAAAAATTAAGGTTGTCCCTAATCTCTGCTCTGATACCAAGATAAAAATAAGAGTTGAATTGAAAAAGAAGGAGTTGCAGCTCACAGGTGAGTACTGCACCTGGAGAATAAGAGAGTAAACATTAGAATGTTTATAACCGTTTCAAATGGAAATGATACGTAGAAATTAAACGGTACAATGTTTAAAACCGTTTCAATGGAAATGATATAAAGATGTGTGAAATCCAACATTACGATGGATTCGTTTCATGTTATCTAAATTGCGTTGGTTTCATGGTTGTCCTTGGCTTTTACAATCTGTTTTCTTTTACTGTTCTTTTGATCGTAGCAAAAACGTGTAGCTCGTTTTGTTGGTTGATCTTTTCTTCAATTTTTTTTGGTTGATAGATTTTCTTTTATAGCAGAGATGAAACTTGAAACTTGATGGGAACTAGACCTAATGATAAGTGAGATCAAAACATCGCTCCCTCTGTCACTTTTGGATCTCATCAGAGATATTTTTAATATTCAACTTTTGGATGAGGTTTGATGGTTTGAGAAGTTGATTTTTAATATTCAACGTTGCAGACATTGAAATTCCTAGCTATAACTGTATTAATTCCTAGCTATAATTTCGAACTAAGTCATGGCTTGCGCCAATTTCGAACTAAGTCATGGCTTGTGCAGGCCTTACAACTAGGGTGTCCTTTTTGAATCAGTTCACTGCCTACAATCATTTACATAGTTTTACTGATAAGTTTTGATAGAGCTTCGACCGTAATATTTGTGAAGAAATCATCTAATATGTTACAAAATTTCTTAATTTTTCTGTGTATACCCTGCTCCAATTATTCTGGAGTTTGAAAGTTTCGTTATCATCTTTAACTTTTTTTTTTTTTTCAAACCAATAATGTGTACACTACAGAATGTTTAAAAAAAATATGCTGAATAACATACTGAATTTTTAATGCATGAATTTTGAAATAATAAAATAATTTTTAAGAAAAAAGTAAAATCATGTAAATAAATTTGTAGGTTTTAAAATTATTTCAAAATTTTAAGTAGATATATTGGTGTAATGTAAGTATGTAAATAATTTTAAATATTACTTCAATTAAAAAATCATAAGTGGTATTGGAAATGAGCTTAAGCATTTAAATATGGGCTCCAATAATAATAAAAAGTTAAATTGATATTAGTGACATTAAAATGGTTACCAAATTAATAATAAAAAGTTAATTTAATAAAAATAATAAATTCAATTTGTTATAGATAATTTAGATCGTGTGTGCAGACAAATACTACAAAATTGGTTGACACTTGATATGGTTTCATATCACCAAACTACCTGGATGTAGAGGTTCAACATTTTTAAAAATTTGAGACACTTGAAATGTACATTTAAGTATTGGCTCAATTAATAATAAAAAGTCAAATTAATAAAATTCAATATGTTATAAATAACTTATATCATGTGATAAGGAAGTACTACACAGTAGTTGACACTTGCAACTCATAATAGAGCTCAGAATTATCATTCCAAAAAATTCCCACTAAATTTTAACGAAATGAAAGAAAAATATGGTTGAAAAAAACTAAAAAAATCTTACAATTAATTTAACTTGTGAATAGGATTTGTTACAATTCCATGAGCCAACACCATGGCTTATCAATATGGCATTCTCAAAGACGATAACTTATTTCACAACCAAAATATTTTATAACAATATGACAATATTTTTAACCATGGAGATTGACCCCCACTTTATAATGGGTATTATTAACTTGTAAATGGGCTTTATTACAATATCATGGGTCAATACCATGGCTTACCAATACAACCTACCCAAAAATATATAACTTATTTCACAATCGAAATATTTTATTAACAATATAAAAAGTTTCTTAACCATGGATATTCACCCTCACTTTACCATATATATTATTAACCTATAAATAAGATATCTTACAATACCATGGGCCAATACCATCTCTTATCATGAGATTTTTAATCATGGATATTCACCCCCACTTTGTCATTGATATTATGAACATGTGAATAGATTTTGTTACAATACCATGGGCCAATACCATGACTTCTCAATACTACATCTCAAAAAATCATAACTTATTTCACATTCAAAAAGATACTTAAGTATGAATATTTACACCCACTTTACAATGGATATTATTAATTTGCAAATATGAATTGTTACAATGTCATGGTCCAATATCATGACTTATCAATACCACATGCCCAAAAACCATAAGTTATTTCACAATCAAAATAGTTTATTTTAATTTAATTTGATAACTTTTTTCAATCCAATATAAAAGGAAAAATGTTATAGTCACTTTTGAGATATATCTAAACCCTCTATCCTCACAACTACTAAAAATATTTTCATAGAAATTAAATCAAGGTTTTAATAAAATTAAAAAAGAGAATACTTTTATGTAAAATCATGTGAACTTTATATATTATAAATAATATTATCAAGAACTAGCATAGATCCATCCTAACTAAGGATCCAAGAGAAGAGAGCAAGCCAAATGACTAACAATAATAGAGGAAAGATATAACATGATTTTTTTAAGTTTTTCATTATTATATTTTCTTTGACATGATTTATCCAAAACACAAGTTTAATATTTTACAACCAATTCAACTTTTTAAATTTATATTCTTTCTTAAACATAATAGAACCGGATCAAATTTAAGAGAGAGAAGGGGATAGTAAAAATTTTGGAGGGTGAAGATAGAGAGAGAGAGAGAGATGGGGAGAGGGAGAGAGAATAAGGAACAAAGAAAAGAGGGTGAGAGAGAAGAAGAGAGGGAGAGACAAAGAGAGAGAGAGCGGAAATAACAAAGGCATAGAGACACAGACATGGAGAGAAAGAGGGAGTGACAAGGGAGATATGGAGAGAAAGTGAGAGAAAGAGGGAGCGACAAGGGAGATATGGAGAGAAAGTGAGGTAGAGAAGAGAGGAGGGAAGAAAGAGAAGAGGAGAGGAGGGATATAGGGAGATCGTTGAAAGATGTAATTAGGTTTGTTCTTCATAATGACTTGTGTTCTCTTGAGTTTGTATATTTGACATAAAAGGAAAAAGGAGAAAAAGAATTATTATTTTATAAGAGTGGGTTTCATGCTGAAGTTAATTAAGTCAAGCATGTTCTTCATGCTTTTAAGTCTTTTAAAGTCAAAATATTATTTTTCATAAATCAAGAGTCATTGTCATGTATATAATATCCTAGTGGCCATTTTGCATCAAAAGAGAAGATTTATTTTTGTGTTTAAAGTGTGAAAATAATCCTCCAAGGCCAAGTCAGAATATGCTGAAGAACTCACCCTAGGAAGGCCTATTGGACCACATGGAAATTTGTATATAGAAGTGAAATTCGTATTCATTTAACACCTTCAATCACTTCTTCAATCACTTAGTTGGATCTGCAATAGAAAGAATAAGAAAGAAGAAAAAAGAAGAAAGGAAGTGCGAAGAGACTAGAAGAGAATAAGAAACCTTGGTAAAGGAAAGAATACATAATTCTTAACAATTTCTGCTCACACGTGCAAACCTACCAAGGAAAGAAGACATAATTCTTAACAATTTCTGCTCATGCAAACCTATAGTTGAAGGCTCAAACTATGATTTGACCAACAAAAGAGAAGTTTTCCTTTTGGTGCACACAGAAAGCATACACTAAGCTTTTCTCCTCAACAATTTTGAAGTTGTATGGAACACATATATGTATGTTTTAATTGTAGAAATATCTCAAAAAACTTTAAGATAACACTGGACAATACGAACATAAACCTATGCAATTAGAAATTTTATACTAACCACCAAAATTTTACCGAAAGTAAACCAAGTTAGGAACAGATTGACATTGATATTCAAGGTAATAGACAAGTGAATATCTACTGTACCTGTAGTTTAATTTTATTAAGTAAATTGTGTAACTCATCATACAACTTTTTCTCATCATACAAAGGGAAAAGTTATCAATATTTCAAGGTGTTAGGAGGAACTTCAACGTCAAGTTTTAGTCCTCCACTTTTGAACAAGGAGACACTGATTTCCAATCGAAGGTATGCGATTCTCAAGTGAACATGGCATGATTTCCTCTTTTTCACCATGATCTCTAAGCACGATTTCCTTTCTCAAAATTACCTTTAAAAATAACAACAATGTACTCTAATATATCCACAACTCGAAGACCAAAAGCTACTGGCCATTCATCGATAATTATAGCTTTGATCAGCAAAAAAAACCTTTCCAAGGGCGAAAGAATTATGTCGCGCATGTTGTTCTGCTTTGTGTACTTGCCCCTGCGAAATAGTAGGGAAATCATTCAGCGCTCAATTTCTCTCGGTATGGCTATGCATGCAAATACAACATTATCCAACACATCCCACTAATGCCCAAAAACAAATGGCAATCAGTCACATACCACTGATGCCCAAAAACAAATGACAATCAGTCATGACCGTTGACGAAGGGTCTTCTTAGCAATCCCATGATTGAGATCTTCACTACTGAGATATCTATTGCAGACGGTTCAGTAAAATTAATGAGGGTGGTGGCAACGCCCTCTATACAAAGTCACTTTTATTCAAAGAATCTTAGAAAAATGGGGATTTCCATGTCCCTCCTTAAGTTTACTAAACGAAATTCTATAGATATTAGTAGTAAAGATTTGAATCAAGGGATTTGTATTTTGAAAACGACCTGGATTGGGGACGTCTTAAAATAAGATATTTATTCTTGCACGAGGAGTTGGCTAAAGATAGAGAGTCAATTCAATAAGTGACTGAGTATTTGAGTGTTGAGTCAAGTGGAGTTAAGTGATAGATATATTTTAGTGTATGGTTGCATGTCAAGACAAGTAGCTAGTTGGAAAATGATAAATACCCTTCATCGGGTTCATTGTAAGCATCATGTTTGGTGTGATCAATAGAATAGAAGTAGTTTGTGTTTTATGTGTGAATTCATGCTTTGTCTCCTCCGCCTTTCCAAAAAATTGGTATCAGTGTGAGGTTACACAAAGCAGGTTACACAGAGCAAACAAGAACATATTCTTACACGAGGAGTTGGCTAAAGATAGAGAGTCAGTTCACTGAGTGACTGAGTATTTGAGTGTTGAGTCATGTGGAGTTAAGTGATAGATATATTTTAGTGTGTAGTTGCATGTCAAGACAAGTAGCTAGTTGGAAAATGATAAACACCCTTCATCGGGTTCATTGTAAGCATCATGTTTTGTTAGCTTGTGTTTTATGTGTGAATTCATGCTTTGTCTCCTCTGCCTTTCTAAAAAATTGATATCAGAGTAAGATTACACCAAACAGGTTACACAAAGAAGAATGGATTGTTGAGAGGATTTTTTCCTTTTTCCTTGTAGTGTTTAAACGTTAATGCATGCTATGGTGGTAATACAGGGCCTGTGGTGTTCAAACATTAACACATCCTACAATTCTATACAGTGCATTATAACGCGTTTAGGCTCACGAGAGAGCCGCATTAGCACAAGATGTTTGAGGTTTCTTGTGAACGAAAATGTTTGACCATTACTTGACAAATAAATGGTGGAAAACAAAATTAGTAGTAGTGGTGATAATTCTATGGTGGAAAAAAGACACTTTCATTGTAAATATAATACTTGGAATATAAGAAAACCAAAAATAACACAAACTCACAACCTCACTTAAGGTTTTATTATAAAACATATTTCTTAATAAAATTTGAAAAACAAATATGGATAAGTAATACATATTTCCAATAAGAAGAAAAAAATACTAGCTCATCGTCTATGTGGAGAACCAGGTGGCTTACTCCTGCTTGTCTTGTTCTAAATATAACACTTGGAATGTAAGAAAACCAACTAAATATAACACTTTTGAATGTAAGAAAACCAACAATAAAACAACCTCACTTACGGTTTTATTATCAAACATATTTCTTTATAAATTTTGAAAACCAAATTTTGATAAATAATACATATTCCAGATAAGAAGAAAAATTTACAAGCTCATCGTCTATGTGGAGTAGGTGGCTCACTTGCATGCCAATATTTTTACTCCTGCTTGTTCTAAATATAACACTTGGAATGTAAGAAAACCAACTAAATATAACACTTGGAATATAAGAAAACCAACAATAATACAAGCTCACTTACGGTTCTATTATCAAATATATTTATTTATAAATTTTGAAAAACAAATATTGATAAATAATACATATTCCAAATAAGAAGAAAAATTTACAAGCTCATCATCTATGTGGAGTAGGTGGCTCACGCATGCCAATATTTTTGCATGCTCCATGCTTGCAAACTTATAGTAACAATCAACAAACACTACACATCATGTACTTATAGTAACAATTAACAAACACTGCACATCATGTCATCTCCATTTGCATTGTCATGTTGCCCAATCATGTCATCTCCATTTTCACTGTCTTGATGCCCAATTATAATGTAAGGGAACTTTTCCAATACTTGTGCACCATTTCTTAAATCTTCATCTCCAAAGTAATTTGTGGCAATTTGGGGTTTAAAATATGTGTATTCTTGTGTAAGTGTTGCAGGATTTGTCACCAATCTTGTTGAGGATAATGCTTAAAATAAAACTATATAATTGTTGACTAACCAACAAATTTTGTGTTCTGAGTTATCAGAATTAGCTCAGCAAATTTATAGATATAGTTAGTGATCATTCAAAAAGTAGATTAGTAAGATACTCCATAATGAAATTAGAAATATGTGGGCTATATAATAATTTATTTGTTGATTCTATGGAGATATGAGATTCCAATGAGAGTTCAACTCATGGATTGAGAATCACTCTCTCTTATTTTTTGTTTATTGGTTTTGTTTATGTTTTCATATGCATGCTATTGTTAGATTTAACATGGTCTCAGAGCTATGTTAAGAGAGTTGATTTATATGTAAAGTGTGTGTTGTTGTCAGGCAATTTCAAAAGTTGGTGAAAGCCATTTGCAAGAGTTTTCATAATTTTGTGAAGCCTGTGCAGATTCAAGTTACTGGTGGGAGTGCTTAGCAGTTAGCAGCAATTGCCAACAATATGAATATTTCTCAGCCACAAATACCATTGTTTAAAGGGGATAACTTTGGTTTTGGATCATTAATATGAAAACATTGTTTGTTTCACAAGATTTGTGGGATCTCGTAGAGAATGGATATACAAAACTAGATGCTCACACACTTGCCCGCTAGAGTCAAGGCTAAAGAAACCAGCTAAAGGAAAATCGTAAGAAAGATTCAAAGGCTCTCTTCCTAATCCAGCAAGCAATATATGATTCTATTTTTCCTAGACTAGTTGGAGTAACAAAATCAAAGGAGGCATGGGATGCTTTGCAGCAAGCATATCAAGGAAGTGATAAGGTAAAAATTGTTAAGTTGCAATCATTAAGAAGAGAATTTCAAACCTTGTGCATGCAAAACTCAGAATTTATTCAATATTTTCTCACTAGAGTTATGGGTATAGTAAATGAATTTAGCTCTTATGGAAAAGATTTAAAAGATCAAAAAATTGTTGAGAATATTTTAAGAAGTTGGCCTACAAAATTTGATGGGGTTGTTGTTGCTATTGAGGAATCTAAGGATCTAACTCAGTTGTCTGTGAATGAGCTAATGGGGACTCTTCAATCTCATGAGCAAAGAATCAATAGATATTCTGAAAAATCTATTGAGCAAGCTTTTCAAGCAAGAGGAAATATTTTAAAAGACAAAAGTGGTTCCTCTCATGAGAAAAGCGAGAACACTTTTGGAACAGGAAGAGGAACAGGACAAATATACAGAAGAGGCAGAGGTCGAGGAAGATTTTTTCCTGCATACAACAAAGGAAGAGGTAATTATGAAAGTGATGGAGATAAAAGATTTAATAAATCCCAAGTTCAGTGTTTTTATTGTAAAAAACTTGGCCATTATGAAAGAAATTTTTGGAAGAAAAAAACACACCAAGCTAATTTTTCTAAAGAAAAGGATATTTGTTGCAGCAATCACATGACATGAAACAAAGATGGCTTTGTAGAGATAGATGAATATACATAATCTAATGTACTATTGGGAGATGACAGGCCAGTTGAAGCTAAAGGTAAGGGAACAATTGCTATGAAGACAAAAGAAGGAAAACCAAAGCACATTAATGATGTTTTATATGTTCCTGCTCTAGCACATAATTTTTTGAGTGTGGGGCAGCTCCTTGAAAATGGATATTTAATTGTTTTGAAGGACAAGCAAGGCATAATCTATGATAAATATGATCACAATAAAATTATTGCTAGGAATAATATGCTGCAAAGCAGAATTTTTGCTTTCAATCTCCCTTGCGAAGCAAGTACAACATTAAATGGTGCTTATGATGATAGTTCCTGTCTATGGCACATAAGGTATGGACATTTGAATATGAGAGGCTTGAAATTATTATATAGCAAGAAAATGGTCAAAAGGTTACCACCTATTGGTTCCACTGATAAAGTCTGTGAAGGGTGTATTCGTGGCAAGCAACATAGGGATTCATTTCCAGTAGGAAAATCATGGAGAGCAAGTAAGCCATTGGAACTAGTGCATGCAGATATATGTGGTCCTATGAGAACCTTGTCTCTCAACAAAAATAAGTATTTCATTATTTTTGTGGATGATTTCAGTAGAAGAACATGGGTATATTTAATTAAAGAAAAATATGATGCATTTTTCATATTTCAACAATTTAAAGCTCTTGTGGAAAAGCAAAGTGGTTATTGTCTAAAAACATTACGCAGAGATAGAGGGGGAGAATTCACTTCTAATAAGTTTGATTCTTATTGTAAAATTAATGGAATTCAAAGGCAATTGACAACTATTTGTACTCCCCAACAGAATGGCATTGCTGAATGTAAGAATAGAACAATTGTTGAGATGGCTAGGAGCATGATGAAGGGTAAAAACCTTCCAAACATTTTTTGGGTTGAAGCTATAGCTACATCTATTTATTTGCTTAATAGATGCCTAACAATAAGTGTGCAAAATATTAACCCTTATGAAGCATGGTGTGGAAGAAAACCCAATTTTTCTCATTTAAGAGTCTTTTGCTGCATTGCCTATGCTCATGTTCCTATTGAAAAGAGAATAAAGCTTGATGATAAGAATGTGAAATGCATTTTTATTGGATATTGTGAGGAAACCAAAGGTTATAGATTGTACAATCTACAAACTGAAAACTTAATGATTAGCCGTGATGTCTTATTTGATAAGAAAGAATAATGGAAATGGAATCATGATGTGCAGCAACAAAATCCAAGTATTGTTGTACAGTAAGATGAATATTTTATTTCTTCAAATCCATCTAGTAATAAAATACTTCAGAGTCCACATCCACTCCATCATCTTCTGCTACTTCAAGTCCTGTTTAAAGTCCAAGTCCTCCAAAAAGGACAAAATCTTTAAATGCAATTTATGGTTATACTAATTTTTCTTTGATGTCTCAGATTGAAGCAAAACCAAGATGTTTTGAAGATGCGGTAAAAGAGTTAGTTTGGTGCAAAGAAGTGGATGAAGAGATGGCAACAATTAAAAAGAATGCAACATGGGAGCTTGTGGACCCTCCTACTGAAAAAGAAGTCATTGGGGTGAAATGGTTGTATAAAACCAAGTATGCAGCTGATGGATCAATACAAAGGCACAAAGCAAGGTTAGTAGCAAAGGGATATGCTCAACAACTAGGTATTGACTACAATGAAACATATGCTCCTGTTGCAAGATTTGATACAATCAAAACTATTTTGGCATTTACAGCACAATATAAATGGTTAGTTTATCAATTTGATGTTAAATCAGCCTTTCTAAATGGTGATTTGAAAGAATATGTATATTTTCACTAGCCCCAAGGATATGAAGAAGAAGAAATTGAACACAAAGTCTACAAAATGAAAAAGGCTCTTTATGGGCTTAAACAAGCTCCAAGAGCATGGTACAACAGAATTGACACTTATTTTTTGAAAAGGGGATTTAATAGAAGTGAAAATGAACACACATTATATATCAAGTCAAATGGTAATGAAATAATTATTGTGTGCTTATATGTAGACGACTTGATATACACATCTTCAACTAATTTGTTAGTGGAAGAGTTTAAGGAGGCTATGATAACTGAATTTGGAATGACTGATTTGGATTTGCTCCATTATTTTCTTGGCATAGAAGTGACACAGATGAGTGATGGAATTTTTATTTCACAAGAAAAATATGTTTCAAATCTTCTTAAAAAATGGAAAATGGGAAATTGTAAACCCATCAGACCACCCATGAATACAAATGAAAAATTTTATGTAGAAGATGGAGCTGAAAAGGTAGAGGCTCAATCCTATAGGAGTTTGGTAGGAAGTCTTTTCTATCTTACTACCACTAGGCCTAATATTATGCATGCAGTAGGCTTGATTTCCAAATTCATGCAAAGTCCAAGTAAGATCCATTTTGGAGAAGCAAAACGAATTTTGAGGTATGTGTGTGGAACAAGAAATTATGGGATTTGGTATACTTCATCAAATGATTTTGGGTTGGTTGGTTATACATATGGTGACTAGGTTGGATCTTTTGGTGATAGAAAAAGCACTTCAGGTTATATACTCAGCCTTGGATCATGTGCAGTGTTACGGTGTTCAAAGAAGCAACCAACTATTTCATTGTCTTCTACAGAGGCACAATATATTGCAACAGCAACACCAACATGTGAAGCAGTTTGGTTGAAGAAAGTATTGATAGATCTAAAATAAGAACCAAAATATGCCACAACTATTTACTGTGATAACTTTTCTACCATTGCCATAACTAAAAATCTAGTGTTTCATAATCGCACCAAACACATTGATATCAAATATCATTTCATAAGAGACTATGTGGCAAAAGGAGAAATTCAAATACAGTTTTGCACAATAAATGAACAACTTGCAGATATATTTATGAAAGCACTACCTAAAGGGAAGTTCGAATACTTTAGGGATATGTTTGGAATCACCTCATTAAGCATTAAGGGGAGTGTTGAGGATAATGCTTAAAATAAAGCTATGTAATTGTTGACTAACCAGCAAATTTTGTGTTCTGAGGTATCAGAATTAGTTCAACAAATTTATAGATATAGTCAATGATCATTGAGACAGTAGATTAGTAAGATACTCCATAATGAAATTAGAAATATGTGGGCTATATAATAATGTATTGATTGATTCTATGGAGATTTGAGATTCCAATGAGAGTTCAACTAATGGATTGAGAATCAATCTCCCTTATTTTTTGTTTATTGGTTTTGTTTATGTTTTCATATGCATGCTATTGTTATATTTAAGAAATCCATCGCCAACTGAATTTGGAATTCCATATAACTTGAGTGGATTACCCAATTTCTCTATTGTGTAATTTGGCTATGTATAGAAGTATATTCATATCTTCACCCAATGCAAATGTTGTGATGGAGTCACCATTCACATTTTCATTACCTCAATTATCCTCTCGTGCTTTAGGATCGCTCCTCCAAGTTATCAAATAAATCATGTATATTAGCAGTTTCTTTTAAATTCTCTAATTATCGAGGGTCGAGTTAAACCTCATATAATAAGTATGGAAATTGATGCAGATCTCTGCACATTGTTAACAATTACACTTGACACCAAATGTTGTCCAACGTTTTCTTCTTCACTTATGTTCGTTTGGGGTGATCAATTGGGAGGACCGATCCTAAAGCACGAGAGGATAACTGTAGGTAATGAAAATGTGAATGGAGACTCTGTCACAATATTCATTCACATTGAGTGAAGATATGATTATACTTCTATACATAGTGAAATTATACAGTAGAGAAATTGGGTACTCCACTCGAATGATATGGAATTCCAAATTTAGTTGGCAACAAATCCCGCAACACTTACACAAGAATACACATGACTTCAATTTTGAGTCTCAACTGATACTTATTGCCACAAATTACTTTGGAGAGGAATTTGTAAGTATAAGTGTTGTACAAGTAGTGGAGGGGTTGTGTGACGACAATGCAAATGGAGATGACATGATGTGCAATGTTTGTTATGAGAACTTAGAAGTTTGCAAGACGGGAGCATGAAAAAATATTGGCATGCAATCATGTTTATCATTCACATTGCAGTCTCCCATGGTTTAGGCTAAGAGTCATGTCCCACATGCACAAGTGAGCCACTGCTCCACATAGAGGATGAGCTTGTATTTTTTTCTTCTTATTTCCAATATGTATTCTTTCTCAATATTTTCTTTTCAAATTTGAAAAGAAAATATGTTGATAAACATTGAATTCTCCCATGGTTTAGGCTTAGAGTCATGTCCCACATGCGGGAGTGAGCCATTGCTCCACATAGACGATAAGCTTGTATTTTTTAATTTTTTTTCGAATTTCTATTTTTTATCAATATTTGTTTTTAAAAAAAAAATATTATTAATATAGTTTATTATTAATAACATTAAGTGAGTGGATGATCTTGCTTTTTTTTCATCTTATTTCGAATATGTTTTATTATCAATATTGGTTTTTCAAATTAAAAAAAAAAAACTATGTGAGATTGTTTTATTGTTGGTTTTCTTACATTGCAAATATTATATTTAGAACTAAGGTGTCTTTTTTGAATCCCTTCACTGCGTACAATCATCTACCACTTGTCTTCGATGGTTGACTTGTCAAACAACTGTCAAGTGTACTACTACTTTTATCTTCCACCATTGACTTGTCAATCAAGTCTCACGATGCGAGAACTAGTTTCGAACTAAGTCATGGCTTGTGCCAATTTCGATCTAAGTCCTAGCTTGTGCGGTCCTCACAACTGAGTTGCAAACCTGCAGTTGAGGGCCGAAACTATGATTTGACCAACAAAAGAGAAGTTTGACTTTCATTGACTTTGTTCACTTAAGCTTATGTGAAGAAGCATTTCTTGGAAGGATGACTTGGTGCTTGGAGGGAATCTTTGTCTTGGTCTAGAGGTCTTGAAGGTCTCATTTTGTCTTCATTCTATAAGAAGAAGATAATTCTAACTGGGTTTCCCCTAGGAGGGGTTTTTCACTAGGTGACATCTTACATATTATGTTTTATTGTTATTGTGATCTTCATGCTCTTTATTGTTTGATAGTTTCTTGATGAAAAGAAGACATAAGAAGACAATATAATTAAAAATTATCACAAGTTGTTATCAAAGGAAGAAAATATTTTATTTCTTTTGATTTTCTAATGGACAAAAGGGGAAGAGAGAGAGAGGGAGTCACAAAAATGGAGGGGAGAGTGAGAAGGAGAGAGGGAGGGAGATAGTGAAAGAGTTGGAGGGAAGACAGAGAGATCAAGTGATGGGGGTAGAGACATAGGGATGTGAGAGAGAAAGGGAGGGAGAGGAAGGAAGAGATGAATCAAAAGAGAGAAGGGAAGAGAGGTGGAGTTTGAGGGGGAGAGAGTGGGAGGGAAGAATAACGACGTAGAGGGAGTAAGGTGGAGAGAGAGAGGGAGTAATAAGGGAAAGATGGAAAGAGTTAGATAGAGAGAGAGAAAGAGAAAGAAAGAGGGAGAGAAGGGGAAGAGAGAGAGAGTGGGAGAGAAGGGGAAGAGAGAGAGGGGGAGAGGAAGAGAAAGACGAAGGGTGAGAGGGATAGATAGATATGGAGATAGAGTGTATACGTTTGCGGGTTGAGATAGAGAAATGGAATGATAATGAGACACATAGATAGAAATATAGATATTATATAGTATTGTATAACCAACATAGATCCAGCTTATCTCAGGATCTATCAAGTGTTGATATTCGATCCAACTTAACCTTGAGAGGTTTGATCCCTCTGAGTGCTTCATAGATCAGGGGTTAAGATGGATCTAAAATATCAAGTGAGGAAATTTCTCCATCTACAAAGTACTTGTTTTATTTATTTATATATATAATGGCAATTTATGATCACAATAGGCAATTATTTATGATATTTATTTTATTAGATCATTTAATATTATAGTAATTTTTTTGAAGTTTTAAATAGTTTTCAATTATTTATGTAAATGTAATTTATAATTATATCAGTTAAATGAGTTTTATATTTATCTCTTAAAATGTTTGTAGGGTGCAATTTAATTAGTTATTTCCGTGATATGAATTATTATGTAAACCAAGAGACAAAAGGTTCAAATCCCCTAGAGTAGCCCAGTCTACGGAGAGGACAACTGGTAGGCCCTAGGTATAATAGTTCTAGCTAAAATCAACCCCATGTCACTCAAGTAAGAGAAT
>APFE030870382.1:0-19420 GCA_000404065.3 Pinus taeda | reverse complement strand
GTCATTAGATGGGTTTAATGATTTTCCATGTGATGGAGACTATTTAAAGGTATGGGGAATACAATGCAAGAATATGAGCTTAGATTCATCATAGCTCTTTATAATATCAACCTAGATCCATCTTAACATCGTATCTATCAAGCACCGAGAGGGATCAAACCTCTTGAGGTGAAAACCTCTTTTTTGAGTGCAAAATGTGAGGAAAGTTTTTCACTTCAAGAGATTTGATCCCTCTTGGTGCTTGATAGATCTTGTGTTAAGATGGACGTACGCTGGTTTCAATCATGTGCGGTCATAAAACAATTGTTGAACATCTAATTATTTTGATCATTTTAAATATGCTAAATATTTCTAATATTAATTTGGTCAACTTAATTTAAAATTTTCTTAGTTACCTCAGTTTGTTGAGATGAGAGAGACTGTTAGTAACTTGAATGATGAAAAATGATGAAATACAAATTTTGAGTGCAAAGTGTCAATGTGACAATTTTGATAAATATAAAATGTGAATACTAAGAATATAGTAAATTACAAACAATCTTCATTACAATCAATTAGAAACTATTTTGTCATACTATTATTATTTTTATACTTATTAGTCTTTCCATTTTCTCATATCGATCATATGAAAAGAACAGCTGGAATCATAGAACATTCAAATATTTCACTTGAGCTACCGTACTAAACAACATACCTTATCTATGTTGCTCTACAATATTAATAGTAGTTTTATCCAAATTCTATCATTGTGACTTATGAACTGTTAAACACCAAATAATTGTCAGTTGTAAATATTTTCTAACAATATTGAATGATGGAAAATGGGAATAATAACAATGTACTTATTTTTAAATAGCTTATAGTTTCAAGAAGCAAACATTTGGGGTAAGCAATTATTTTATTTAGGATGAAAATTCAAGTATTGTATTTATGGTTGAATAATTTTTATCTGCTTACACTGAGAGAGTATATGTATGTTTTGGGTGTGAGAAGGAGAGACAAGGGGAGATAGAGATATAGATGGGGGGAGGGAAGAGGGAAGAAGATAGATGCAAAGATAGGGAGCGAGGAAGAGATTTAGATATGGAGAGAGAAATTGTAGAGAAAGAGAGAAGGCGAAGAGAGGGAGGGAGGGGAAATGGAGGGAAATAGAGAGAGAGATAGATAGATATGGAGAGAGAGTGTGTATATTTAAGGGTCGACATAGAGAGATAAAGAAGGAAATACAATGGGAGATAGAGATGCAGATGGAGGAGGTAGAGATGTGCTTACACTGAAATCAATACACATTATATAATCTAATTACTTTCAAATTAATGTACATAATATATCTTGTTGCATCAAATCAAAAGTCAACATCTACACTAAAATCAATGCATCTAGTGCAAACAATCAAATAGGATTAGAAATCAACATCTATACTGAAACCAGTGCATCTAGTGCAAGAAATCAAATAGGATTAGAAATTAATATCTACACTGAAACCGTTGCATCTAATGCAAGCAATTGAATATGAGTACAAATCAAGATCTATGATGAAATCAATGCATCTAGTTTAAGTTATTCAATATGATTAGAAATCGACATCTACACTGAAATCAATGCATATAGTGCAAGCGATAAAAAAGGATTAGAAATCAATATCTACACCGAAACTAATGAATCATGTGCAAGCAATCAATTATGAGTATAAATAAACATCGACATTGAAATCAATGCATCTAGTGTAAGGTATTAAATAGAATTATAATGTGACATCTACACTAAAAGCAATGCATATAGTGCATGTGATCAAATATGATTAGAAATCAACAACTACATTGAAATCAATACATCTATTTTAGTGAAAATATAAAATATTCATGAATTTATAGATATATCTAATATGTTTGGATTTCTCTCTCTGAGAATTTTTCTTATTCCCTCTCTCTCCATCTTCCATTTTGTGTCTATCTCTCTTCCCCTCTCTTTCTCTCTCTTCCCTTCCCTCTCCCACCCATCTCACTCTATCTTTCTCTTCTTTCCTCTCTCCCCCTGTCATATACATTTATACCTCCCTCTAGCTATCCTAATTTGTCTCTCTATCTCAACCCCTTAAACATATGCCAGGCTCTCTCTCTATCCCCACATCTATCTATCTCTCCCTCTACCTTTCCCTCTCTATCTCTTCCCCTTCTCTCTCTCTCTCTCTCTCTCTCTCTCTCTCCATCTATATCTCTATCTCCCATCTATCCCTCTTCCTCCCTCCCTTTCTTTGCCTCTCTCCTCTACCCCTTCCCCCACCCCATCTATATTTATATCTCCCCTTGTATCTCCTTCTCACACACAAAAAATACACACTTTCTCTCCATATCTCTATCTCTCTCCATCCTTCTTCCTCTCCCTCTACCTCTCCACCTTCTCTCTCTCTCTCTCACTGACTCTCCATCTCTCCCTTGCCACTCCCCATCAACCATTCTCTCTCTATGTATTTCTTCCTCTACCAAATCCCTCTCTCTCTGCCCCCCCTCTCTCTCATCTCTCTCAAGTCCTCTCTCTTTTTCCTTCATCTCTCTCCCCTTCTCTACCACTTCCCTCAATCTATGCCCCCATCATACACACACTCTCTTGCCACTCTCTTTGTCACTCTATCCCTCCCTCTCTCCTTCTCTCTCCCCCTACCCCCCTCCTTCATATCTATGTCTCCCTGTCTCTGTCTCCCATTGTTTCCCTATATTTATCCTCTCCCTTTCTCCCTCTTCCCTTGTTTCCTCTCTTCCTCATTCCATCTTCAACACTCCCTTGCCACTCACTCCCTCTCTCCCCCTCCTCTCCCTCTTCCTTCCTCTCTCTCACACCATCTCTTGCCTCTATGTCTCTCTCCCACACTCTATTCTCCCTTCCATCTCACTCAGTTTCTTAAATATGATCCCATTGTATTATATTTACGGAAGTATCTAAATAAATAAATAAATAAAATTGGTTGTAAAATATTAAACATATATTTTGTATCAATCTTGTTAAATAAAAGTGTCCATTTCCTGACTCACCCGTAAGTCCAATCTTCAGTTTTTTTACTCTCTCATCCTTGTAGGCAGTCTCGGGCACCCATTGGTGATGAAGCCAACTCTAGGCGCAAACATCCTCCGCCACTCTAAAAAGGTTGTCGATGTTGGAAAAGCCATACCAACAAACTCCATTTCCAAGACCATCATGTCAACAAATACATAACTCTGCCTGCGACCTGCTCCATGTAAATCCTGTCACAACTCTGCAAGAACATCATGTGTTGGTACCCCTCATGATGGTGACTAATCAGGTAGCTAATTCGACCGTAACTTCTCCTGTACAAGAACGCATGCTTCTCGCATCATAATGATTGTCATCGCATCATCTTGTCATATGAACCTCCTATCCATCTCACCTCTATAGCTTGCTCATCACTTCAAGGGTTCTCAACGTTATGAGAACATGAAAATGAGCCCATCCTCCATGCTAAGTTCAAAACATGGTGGGCATGGGAAGGTTGGTGGCCTTCCATCTACATGCTCATCCTGCTCCAACATCTTGATCCAAGTGTCAACATCTTCCTCCTATACTCTCTACGTGTATTCCTCTCAGTCCTCCTTTCTTAAGGTCTCCAGTTTCACATTTCTACACTCTTCCATTTCCTCTAGTCTACTTGCCAAGTGGAGAACCCTATCAGACAATGTTCTAGTAATATTTTCTTTCTCCATGTGTTTTGGATCCATTTGATTCAAACTCTCATAGACTTCCTTGTCTCACTTGACCTCTTCCACACCCATTATTGTTATCTTACATTCAACCCTCACGGTTGCCATGGTAGTGATACTCAAAGCTATATCTTGCCTTCCATTGTAAATATACAACTCCCTCAAATGTGGCATGATAATAGCCTGGTACTCATTCATGAACTTTATCCCCAAAACTGCATCATAGTCATCCTTCCACACGATTTTGAAGTCAACATTTCCTAGCCATTCACAAATATCCACTTCCACAATATCTGTCACTCCAATCACCTTGTCTGGTGGAGAGGTCATTCCCTTGAGACGAGCTTGATTTTGAACAAACTTTAGTCCAACTTTCTTTACCGCCTCTTCTCTCATCAAGTTATGGGTTGCACCAGTGTTCCACATGGTGAGAAATGTGCCCTACCCAAACTTCATCTTAGAATACTCCAACTTATTCCTCTTAGGATCACGCTTTGGGATAGCCTGTGTTGTTGTTGTAGCACCCAAGATCTGAATCATCCCAATAATTGGTTCCTATTTCATATTTCCATCTAAATGCAACAACTCTAATCTTCAATGTATGATCACCTTCACACAACACACACACACACACACAAGGGGGAAGGGTATTAGGACTGGTATCCATTACTAGTTATGCCCAGGGGAAAGAGAATCCTGATATTTCACAGAAAGAAAGAGAGAAGGCATACCATCTAAATTAAGATAGAGTGGGAGATGAAAACCCTATGGTGGATAATGTGATAGATATTACGGGAGAGAAAGACAATGTTTATCTTACTGTTACCAGTGGGAGAGAAAGGCTCATAAGCCCAATACAGGGTTTGCAAGATGTTCAAAAAGGAGAAGAGGAAATATCTCCAACTCCTCTTGGTTTACTTGACAATTAGAGGAAGATCTTAGGGGGAACTGACAATAGAGTACAGTTGAAGGTTGGGAGTAAATTTGTAGCCTTTAGCATAATTCAGGAAGAAACCAAAGATAAGTAGTGTCCTTGGAGGTAAGGGTACTCCTGAGATAATTTGAAACTTGAGGCAATTCATATTTATATAAATACTATGACTATGACTTGATTACAGGTTGGAAGGAGATGGTATAGGTAAGACGAATTTGTACAGTTAATATTTATTGTCAATTGAAGTTTTTATATCTAATATTAAAGAAAATTATTATATTGGAAAGAGAATATTGGTATCCAAAAACTGAAAATCCATAGAAATATGTGTTAGAGACAAGCTAAATACAGTTCGAAAATTAAAATTTTGAGACTTGGGTTATTGCTCAGAAGAGAGTCTAAATGAGAATGTAGTTATATAATATATTCCCATGATAAGATCTAGAGTAATAAATAATAAACTAATACAGGGAGGAATTTTTGGTGAAGCCCAAGTTGAAATCCCTTTACTACATGTTTGGTTGTGGGTTGGAATTAATAGGACATAGGGACTAACAAAGATTCTTGGTTACATGTACCTTTGTTGCCATGGACTAGAAAAAAATGTCTTTATATAGATATATAAATCTATTTACATGTCTCAATATATAAGTTATTTTTTAACCAAAATGATATATTGAAAAATATATACATTCTCTTGTATTAAATCATAACAAAACAAAAATTCATAGTAGGTTTCACATGCAAGCAGTTGCATAAAACAAGAATGAAATAAATTAAATACCCTCTAATTCTAAAAGAATACAGCATTGTTACAAAATGGGAACTAATGAATACATATCCATATATACTTAAGTAGTACTTTTCAAGCAAGTTTGGAAAATATTATAAAATATTCCATTAGACAAAGAGTAATACACGAAGAATTCATTGGTAAAAAAGAATTATTAAACATTTGGAAGTTACCATTACAATTTCATCACACATAAAACTAGAGTGCATGCAAAACATATATATGTTTTTATGTTCAATATCACGATAGGTAGAAAATTTATAGAATGTAATTAAAAGAAATAAGTAATAATTACCTATCGAAACAACAAGTGACCCTCTAAGTTCATTGTTGACTTGGGTTACTCGCAAAATTTACAATTATTTATAAATTAAATAGTCATTTAAACTCTTAGCCTAGGAGGATCTTTCCATTTTACTTAAAGATGAGAATACTGATAAGCCCGATCTAAAAAAAAATCAAGTATGCAGTAATTTTGGAAGTGGTCGTCTATAATAAGTTAATAACCAAAGACAATCAATAGAGAGGGCTTAGGTTTCACAGCTAGACAAGGCTCACAAAAGTCAAACCAAAAAGATTTAGAATATGGACTCCTTAAGTATTCAAAGAAGACTATGTGAAAGATCCTTAACTTCCTCAAAGACCTTGCAAGAGCCATACCCCAACATACCTCACTTGAAATACAAATCAAGTGTTCCATTAGTAAATTTTAATAAAATGCTTGCAAAAGAAAATAAAGAAATTATTGGAGGGCCATGATAATTTATCTTCAAGAGTCGACGAGAATAGACCCTCTCATTCCAACACAAGGATTATGAATGGAAGACCTTGTAATTATTTTTTAAATACAACATGTGGATGAAAACCCTTACAATATGCCATGGAAGGTATTAGGCTCACCGTTGGGAAGAGAAACTATTGTAGTAATCATTTTAGGTTTATTCTGAGAGGTCAAATAATAGTCTTCTAGGAAGAACACTTGTTCGAAGTTCCCAAACTTGAATGTACAAATTCATTACATAGATACTATGTTAGCATCGAAATTAAGGCAACTAAACCAAGAAGAAAATGTAATGAAAAAACCTACCCTCCCAAAATTAAAATAGGAACTAGACGTTTACCTTCAAATCATGATGACTGGAAGGTGTGGCAAATGACCTGGACCACTGTTATAAAGCTCTACTAGTAAAGAATTTGAATTTAACTATTGAAGGAGAAGAAAAATCTCCAGTAGGGATTCAGGTAGTCGGAGCCATTTAGTCATTTGTCATAGTGCAAATGAGGTCATGATGGTGAGGTTAGGGTAGGTAGTTACCCTAAGCAACTGCTAATCGATCCCCTTTGTATGATTGTAGTGAGAATCAACGGTGATTAAAGTGCCAACAAGTCTCCTCCACCTAGGACGATATTAATGAAAATCCTAATTGCAGACAATTAGATCAAAATATTTGTAACCATAAGAAGTGAAAAAGGTAATAACATAGAAATAATTCAGTACAATACTTTTCAGCTTTCATATGCTAACCACTATAGAATAGTATAGCACATGCATAACCAAATTAATCTGGGTGCGAAAATAAAAATGTTTAAGAGGTATGCCAATACCTAGACACATAATGGATACATAGGATGGTTGCTATGCGAATCAGTTTGTAATGGGATGCATATGTGAAGTAATGACATCAATACATAAGTTTTAAGTAAGACCACAAAGGTTTTGATAAAATTATTAGCTGTAAGTAAGGCCCCGATATTCATACTGAATATAAATAAAGTCCAAAGTTTTATATGCGTGTTGGTTATAAAAAGACCATAATGGCTATATAAACCATACAAGTATAATAAATATATATGTATTAATTTCTCGGAAGGACTTCTAGCTATTGAGACTTAAATTAAAGCTCGGGCAAAATCCAATGTTTTGTATGGTAAGAAAACAAGAAAGAAAGTGAGTAGTAAATAACTGTAGATGTATTTTGTAATATAAAAAGAACTCTCACTTTTATTTGAGATGATAATGTTGGGGATACTTTTGTCTACATAGAAATAAATTACTAGAGGTGAGCAAAAATATGTAACATAAGAGAAAGAAAAGTATTATATCGAGATAGATAATTTTCAAAAGAAAAAAAATTAGTAATAAAGGGAGATGTGACCTAAGAGACCTTTTTGAGAGGAAAACCTAGTTGGAAGGTGAGGCTCCTCTATTCTCCTTCTCTAATTAGAAAATGGTTGTGAGTACAAAGAATTATGGCTTGTGGTCGATAGGCTATGACAGTGCACAAATCATCTCTGTGTGCTCTATGTCCTATCCCTCTTGGCTAATGTTGTGCATCCATGGAACAAATTCACTCGAAATAATGGAGCCCATTTTCTTTCCAGTGACCCGATTATACTACAACCTGATAGCCTACTAGTGGCTTGGTTTGATCACCCCATCTACTAACAATAGTTACAATATATACTCTTCTAGAGTCTTGCTAATTGTAATAATGTGGCTAGCCCATTTTTCCTGAATCATGGGGGATGACATATCATCCTCTCAAATTATTATGGTGAAAATAGGAAGGTTGAATTCTGAGTGGCATAACTTTCACATACGAACTTTGATTGATGCAATTCATTCACCATTATAAAGGTCTTTGTGTGTACAACAAGAAAATTGGCGTGACGCTAAAGAGACAAAGTAAATACCTGAATAAAATGTCATTTAATGCCTCAAAATGCTCCGATAATGTTTTAGGCCCCAATTTGACACACTCGGTCCTACTAGTAAAAAGGGTCCTGTGAGCTGATTCTTCCAATTTTTTTATTTTGAAAGCATCGATTTGGATGAAAAAAATTATAGTGATCAAATCCATATCATAAACTGTTGGTATTACAATCCGTTTCCTCTAAAATATGATATATCCTTTTTCTCAGTAGACAATGGTTTGTATTGTTCTGTCTTGTGACTAAACTACTAATGACACAATTTCTCTTTTCTTATAACTCCATTCAATCTTTTTTGGTTGTCAAATTCAATTTGATTCTATTATAAGGAGGGTAAGCATTAGAGGAAACTCCTTACCTTTTCCTTTTCTCCCCAAAGGTAGGGTACATACATCAACAACCTTAAAAATTTGGTGTTGATACCTTCTATATTCGTTCTTCCTAATTTCAAATCATGAAACTCCTTGGCTCTATTATCAATGTGTCTTCGAGTTAAATATCATTTCTTAAATATCTCCTTAAAATGTTTCCATGTTTTCTCCTTTTTCTTGATAACATTAGAAATTTTGGTATTCTCCCACAAAATATTGGATTCACCATTTAATTGGTGTGTAGTAAGCCTAGCTCTTGGGTTATTAGAATATTGATAAAGATGAAAATATTTTCCTATATTAATAAACCATGCACTTTTTTTCTTTAGAATCTCCTTCAAAAATCGACGACATCAATTTCTTCAAATCTCGTTATAGTTCTTCTACATTGTTCTTTTTTCTCATAGTGTTTGTTAATTTTGTTCACTATTGTCTAATGCTTTAGTGGTCAAATTTATTATGTTAGTTTCATTTGACAACTCATTTCCTAGATCAGGTGGATCATGTCTTTTTAAATCTTCCCTCTGTTCCTCTAGAATCCTTTCCTTAATATTATGTTTTGCCCATTATTTTTCATTTTTCATCCTTTATTTTATTTTATCGTTAGATATTTTTCATATTATTTCATTCATCCTCTATTTTTCTTCTTACATTTTATATTACTCTACCTACATCCTCAATAGGTGTTTGTTATTAGTTCTATGCTTATCTATTTTTCAGTTTGCATCTCTCTCATAGTTTCTTAAGGGACTTACTACATATCTGGAATATCTTGATTCTTAGAGTTTTATATTTCAATAGATATCCCTTTTCATGATTCTTTACCTCAATGATGTTTGCTCCCTTCATGGCTTCACTTGCTTCTCCCTCCTCAACCATCTAACATGTAAAAATTGTAATAAAACTTATTAGCTATTCTATTTCTATTTTATTTTTTATTTTTTATGCTCATATAGGTCCAAGTGTTGTAAATCAGTTGTTTGATACCATTTCAGATACCTCTCTTAATAAATCTCCTAATTGTTCTTTGATTTTAACACAAGATATAACTTAGCTTGTGAGCTGTCCTTATCTAAGTTTATTATTGACTATAGATTAACTTTTGTTACCTTGTAAATTTTGATAGAAAATGCACTCTACCATGTCATTTGGTGACTCATTGAACCACATTGGGGAAGATTATATGTTAACCCCACCCTCATATGGTTTTTTCAACAAGGTTTTATTTTCTACTAAGGGCATATGTGTTTGTTATAGTGTCTGGCATGACACTTGGGCTTAGTTTCTCCATAATTATCACTATGTTCATGCTCTCAAACATTATTTCGGCTCTTAAAATACTAATAGTGATTCCCCTTCTTATCCTAAACGCAATGTTTGCTATGGTTTGATATCTATTTTTTATGATAAAATAGTGTTATAAAATAATAATAAATAAAAATAACAATTTTATAATTTAAAATTTAAAAGATTAAAGAAAAACATTTATTTTAGTAATAACTTACTTTCATTTTTTATGTCATGCCACTACAAGTTAAATTGTTCATTAAAAAACAGTGCCATCAGTAATAATTAAAATAATAATATATTTATTAATTGTTAAACATATAATTTGTATTTTTAAATTGCTTGAGTAGATAAGATAATAATTTTTTCCAATTATTAATTAATTTAATTCATAAAAATTTTTTATGAAATACAAATAAAAATGATTTATTCTAGTTTTTATAATAAATAATATTAATAATAATTTTATAAAAAGTATTTAAATCTAAATTTAAATTTCATATTTGATTCGGCTGATTCGTTTCATCTTCTGTTAAATGCGTTCGTTTCTTGATTGGTCTGATTCGTTTCTCTTTCACATGGAAATGAATGTTAACTTGACGACCGTTTCACATCGAAATGATATAAAGATGTGAGAAAGCCAACTTTACGACAGATTCGTTTCATCTTTTCTCAATTGCGTTGGTTTCATGGGAACTAGAGCTAATGATAAGTGAGATCAAAATATCGCTCCCTCTGTCACTTTTGCATCTCACCAGAGATATCTGATACATTGAGCGAGGTAGCCAGGAACACCAACAAGGTTGTTTAAGGTCAGCAGTCGATACCCATTATTGCGGTTTATTTTTAATATTATTTGTTGCTCTCTTGAAGGATTTTTGGAATTGGTTATGTTATTGTTTATGTTAGGTCAGTGTTTGAGATCTACATCACACCAGGTTTGATGGTTTGAGAAGTTGATTTTTAATATTCAACGTTCCAGACATTGAAATTCCTAGCTATAACTGTATTAATTCCTAGCTATAATTCTGAATGAGCTCTATCTACTACAGTGATCAGTATTCAATGGGATACATATTAGACATAATACTGATTAATTAATACATCGTCCTGCATCTTTACGGCCAGGATTTTGGCTTCCTGTTCTGTCCTCTATTCCGCTTCTGGTTCGCTCAGTTCATTTCGCTTTTCGTACCCTTTGACGAGAAGTTATCAATTAATATTTATAAAATAAAATTATCCTGGAATTCTCTATCTTGGCTCATGAGCGTTGTCCATGTATTGAACTTTATGTATTGAACGCGATTCTGGATTATCACTAATTTTGGCTATTCTGTCCTTATGATCGATTCTCCCCGTTTACATTCTCCGATTTGCAGTTTTTCTACCTTACATTCTCCGGCTAAAATAAACATTGTGCAATTCTGAATTTGTCCCACTAATTTTGGCTATTCTGTGCTTATGAGCGATTCCCACTGTTTACATTTTCTGATTTGCAATTTTTCTACCTTACATTCTCCGGCTAAGATAAACATTGTGCAATTCTGAATTTGTCCGGAACACAGAAATATCTCATAAAACTTTAAGATAACAATGAACAATACAAATAGAACCCAATTCCGTCACAGATGAAATGAATATGTACAAATATTCATCTAATCACTAAAATGTATCTATTAATATTAAACCGAATCATAAGTAATGTGTGAACCAATTTGTTTTTACCTCTGTGAAAACTCGGCCTGATTCATTGAGGCTTCTGACATAATGTTATTCACTGTAAGTATGTACGGTCCAAAATAAGAATTTATTAGGAAAATAGTAAAATTTATTGGAAAACATAGACAAACAAAGTAGAGTTATACCAGAAGTTGAAGAGGGGCATGGTGACCCCAGAGAGAGCTCTGTGATTTCCTTCCTGGAATTTTTTTGTTCTTTCCGCCTTTTGCGAGAGTGCATTTGCGACAGTGCATGTTTTGAAACGAGTAAAAAACGTTCTTCTCTTCCACGTCTCCGTAGAGTTTGAGTAAACCAACAATATCTGTGACATCTTCTGGAGTAGGGTTAGGGACACGTGCTGCGAAGAATTCTTCCAGAAGCATCTTATGCTTTTGGGTAGGTCTCCAACGAGGCGATGCAGTGGCGTCATTTCTTTGCTCTGAACTTCTAAGCAGTGGAGATCCTGTATGAGGAAAGACTGACGAATTTTGCTGTGGCGAATTCAGTGACGTGACATCTAATGGTGGAGGGAAGGAACGAGGGGCCATACCTCCTTATTGAGAGATCAGAAACCCTAAACCCTAAATCAACCAAAATTAACTTAAGAGCTATAGATATACACGTCAGCTAAGTTAATTTTGGTTGATTTAGGGTTTAGGGTTTCTGATCTCTCAGTAAGGAGGTATGGCCCCTCGTTCCTTCCCTCCACCATTAGATGTCACGTCACTGAATTCGCCACAGCAAAATTCGCCAGTCTTTCCTCATACAGTATCTCCATTGCTTAGAAGTTCAGAGCAAAGAAATGAAGCCGCTGCATAGCTTCTGGAAGAATAGCAGGAATCCGTAACCCTATTCCAGAAGATGTCACAGATATTGTTGGTTTACTCAAAGACTACTGAGACGTGGAAGAGAAGAACGTTTTTTACTGGTTTCAAAACATGCACTCTCGCAAAAGGCGGAAAGAACAAAAAAATTCCAGGAAGGAAATCACAGAGCTCTCTCTGGGTCACCATCCACCTATTCAACTTCTGGTATAACTCTAATTTGTTTGTCTATGTTTTCCAATAAATTTTACTATTTTCCTAATAAATTCTTATTTTGGACCGTACTTACTTACAGTGAATAACATTATGTCAGAAGCGTCAATGAATCAGGCCGAGTTTTCACCAGAGGTAAAAACAAATTGGTTCACACTTTACTTATGATTCGGTTTAATATTAATAGATACATTTTAGTGATTAGATGAATATTTGTACATATTCATTTCATCTGTGACGGGATAAAGAAAAAGCAGCAATTCGAAACTTTATATTAACAGTCAGACAATTTTACGCAAACTAAAGAAAATTAGGAACAGATTGACATTGATCTTCAAGGTAATAGACAAGTGTATATCTATTGTACCTGTAGCTTAACTTTATTAAGTAAACATGACACGATTTCCTTTCTCAGAAAAACCTTTAAACACAGTGGCAATGTACTCTAACATATCCACATATCCACAATTCGAAGACCAGAAGCGACTGGGCATTCATCAATAGTTATATCTTTCATCAGCAAAAGACCCTTTCCAAGGGCCAAAGAATTATGCAGTGCCTGTTGTTCTGCTTAGTGTACTTGCACCCCCGAAATGTTGTTCTGCTTAGTGTACTTGCACCCCCGAAATAGCAGGGGGTCATCCCAGCCTTCAATTTCTCTGGCTATGCATACAACTACACCATTATCCAACACAACCCAATGATGCCCAAAAACAAATGACAATCCGTCATGACCGTTGATGAAAGCCCTTTTTAGGAATCCCATGTTTCAGATCTTCACTAATGATATCTATTGCAGCTGGTTCAGTAAACTTAATTCAAAGTATCTGAGAAGAATAGGGATTACCATTGCCCTCCTTAAGTTTACTAAAGGAAATGCAATAGATATCAGTGGTAAAGATCTGAATCACTGGATTGCTATCCTGAGAATGGCCTGGATCGAGGACGATGACTTTATTGTCACGTTTCTTTGGGGCATCCGTGGGATGTGTTGGTTGATGCTGTAATTCAATGCATATCAACTGAAATTGAGGGCTGGGATGATGCCCCTAGTATTTTCCAGGGGCAAATGCATGAAGCATAACAATAGGCGCGCATAATTCTTTTGCTCTTGAAAAGGGTCTTTTGTTGATCAAAGATATAATTATTGTTGAAATCCCAATACCTTCTGGTGTTCGAATTGTGAATATATTATAGTACATTGTTGCTATGTTTAAACGTCTTGCTTACATCCACATCATAGAGTTCATGGCAAAAAAAGAACCAAGGCATTAGATGATGTTCACATGAGAATCGCGCAGCTCGGATTGGAAATCAGTGTCGCCTGGTTCAAAAGTGAAGCACCACGGCTTCGTGTGTGCATAACATCTTGAAATATTGAGAACTTTTTCTTTTCTAGTGTCACTTTGACGTAGATGAGAATAATTTGTAAGATGAGCGACACAGTTTATTTAAGAATGTTGATCTACCCGTACAATATATATATACACTTGTCTATTTATGATTGTAACTTGCTTTAGTTTATTTGAAATTGTTGTTGGAATTTAATTCCAACTGCAAACAATTAATACAGAACCGAAATCTGATCTTCAGCAGCCATTTCAGATTGTTCGGTGCCGCAAAAGTCCACTGATATTTTGAGCATTAAATTCAGAATTAAATCCCCTGCAGACAACCGACTTGTTTTTGCTGAAAAGGCATCACCGCCTTCTGCAATAAATACGCAGATAGAGATCAGCAGATATTTTGTTTAATTTATAGTTTAACTCAGATATTTGTTTTTCCTATAAATGTAAAATACACAGCAGTTCTGTTTATGAAAAAGAATCAGACAGTGCAAAAGATTTCTGAACAACAGTTCTGTTTTCTGTCTGAGTTTTAGAACAGCAGTTCTGGTTTTATACTTTGAGCATAGGTTAGAAGAACAGAGTGTGTCTCTTCTGTAATTGCACAGCAGTGCTGAACCTACGATTTTCTGAGATAGAAAATCGATTTCTGGAACTAAAGCGTTCCTCTTTTGTAACAACTAAGTTTTCTGTATCAGTCTTGTTTACAGTTTATAAATTCAAGCTTACTGTTTTGCTGATGTTCAGTTGCTGTTACACAAAGTGTTAAAAATACTTTGATTTTACTCTGTAAATCTCTAAGTAATTTTGACGTCCATAAAATGACTTAGCGTCAAAATCGTGTTGCCGAAACACCGTAAGTCAAAAATAGTTTTGCGTCAAAAATCGCGTTGCTGCAACACCACGAGCAGCGTTGCTGCAACACGAGTTACAGCAACACAGTTTTCTGTTTTTTCTGTGTTAACAGAAACAGAGTGTTATTTCCTGTTGCTGCAACACCGATTCCTATTGCTGCAACACCAAGTCCAGAAAACGAAATTATCAGTTTTATGTGCTGAAACATAGCAGTTTTAAATTGTCTGTTTGTTTAGGAATTTAGCAGAAAATTCCATCATATCAGAGAGTTGTTCTGGGATGTTTTGTGTTAAGGAATTCACTATAAAAATTCCAACATGGTATCAGAGCTAGTCTAGGCACTCAGTGAGTCAAAAACAGAGTTTGTTTTTCATTGTAGGAGCTGTAAGAAGTTCAGTGAGCAGATTTTTTCCAGCAGAGAAAGTTTTTGCTTGTTTTTAATTTTACAGTCAACATCTTTTCTTTTAAGATGACAGATGCTGGAACAGGTTTGACAAATTCCCAACTGCCACAGTTCAATGGGAAAAATCACGGTGATTGGTCCATAAAAATGAAAGCATTGTTTGCTTCTCAAGGAATATGGGAGCTGGTTGAAACTGGCTATGCTGAACCTGTAGATGCAACAGCACTGGCTGCTTTGACAGCAGCAGAAAGAGACCTGTTGAAGAGTGACAAGAAGAAGGATGCCAAATCCCTCTTTCTTCTCTTCCAATCAGTACATGAAAGTATCTTTCCACGGATTGCAGCAGCAACAAAATCCAAAGAAGCATGGGATACTCTGAAAACTGCCTATCAAGGCATGGAGAAGATGAAGACTGCAAAGTTGCAGATGTTGAGGAGAGACTTTGAAACACTCAGAATGAAGGAATCTGATACAATAGATTCATTCTTCACTCAGGTTATTGGGTTGATAACCCATATTAGATCTCATGGTGAAATCCTTGAAGAAAGAAGGATCGTAGAGAATATCTTGAGATGTTTACCCTCAAGGTTTGAAGCTGTTGTGGTAGCAATAGAAGAAACAAAAGATCTCTCACAGTTCACGGTAGATGAACTAAGTGCTTCTCTTATGTCTCATGAACACAGACTGAGTAGAGGAACAGATTCCTCTTTTGAGCAAGCATTCAAGACCCAGATGTCTTTCAGCCAAAGAAAAGGCCGAGGCAGAGCAAATAATAGAGGTCGTGGAAGAAGCCAAAACAGAGACAAATTTTATGCTGCAAGCACAAGCGGAAGGAGCTGCAATCAGAACCAAGATGAAGGTTCAAGCAAACAGCAAGCTCATGGACAAAGGTATGACAAATCCCAAGTCCAATGTCATTATTGTAAGAAATTTGGGCACTATGCCAATGAATGTAGGAGAAAACAAAATGACATGAATAGTAGACAGAATGTTAATTTTGCAAATGAAGAAAATAAGAACTCAAAGAATGTGCTGTTAACATGTAACATTGCACAAGACAAACAAGAAGATGTTTGGTTCTTAGACTCAGGTTGTAGTAATCACATGACTGGAAATATTGCAATGTTTGCCAATCTGGATGAAGATGTGAAATCTGAGGTAACAACAGGGACTGATACTAAGATAGCTGTCAAGTGTAAGGGCAGCGTCAGTATCCGAGCAAGAAATGGAGAACAGATGTTTGTGCCAGATGTATACTATGTACCTGGCCTGAAATGTAATCTTTTGAGCATTGGGAAGCTCATTGACAAAGGTTACAACGTGTTCTTCAAAGATGATATGTGTACAATCAAAGATATACCTCCAAGTAAGAAGATCATTGCACAGGTGTAGATGACCAGCAATAGAATGTTTCCTCTCAAACTCAGGGCAGATTTGAAGGAAGGAAGAACTATTGTAGCTGTAACACAAGAAGTCTTTCAGGAGCAAGTGAAAGATGAGAATTGGTTGTGGCACTTGAGATTTGGACATCTCAATTTCGGAGGCCTGAATTTGTTGCACAGAAAGAGAATGGTAAAAGGATTACCGTTGATTGAGAAACCGGATAGCCTTTGTGAAGGCTGCATCTTGGGCAAACAGCATAAAGAAAGCTTTCCAGTAGGAAAGAGCATAAGGGCAAAAGCACCCTTGGAGATTGTCCACTCTGATGTGTGTGGACCGATGCAAGTACCATCACTTGGTGGAAACAGGTATGTTTTAACTTTCATTGATGATTACACCAGAAAGACATGGGTGTATATGCTGAAACAGAAGAGTGAAGTGTTTGAGAAATTCCGCCACTTCAAAACTCTTATTGGGAAGCAGTGTGGGCATTACATCAAAGTGCTCAGAACTGACAGAGGAGGAGAATACATCTCCCAAGACTTTCTGCGTTTTTGCAGAGAGAATGGCATACGAAAACAGTTCACAGCAAGGTATACACCTCAGCAAAATGGTGTTGCTGAAAGAAAGAATAGGACCATTCTTGACATGGTCAGAAGTATGCTGAAGGCAAAGCACTTGCCTCATGAGTATTGGGCAGAAGCTGTCACTTGCGCAGTTTATATCTTGAATAGATGCCCAACTAAAGCTGTTATGAACAGAATACCAGAAGAAGCATGGAGTGGTCAAAAGCAAACTGTCACTCACATGAGAGTATTCGGTTGCGTGGCTTATGCACATGTACCGGATCAGCTAAGGAGAAAGCTTGATAGTAAGGGGGAGAAGTGTGTGTTTGTTGGCTATTGTGATGAGTCAAAAGCATACAAACTCTATAATCCATCCACAAAGAAATTAATTGTAAGCAGGGATGTGCAATTCATTGAAGATGAAGCTTGGGATGGAAGCTTAGATAAGACAGTGAATGTGAAGACAATTGTGTCTCATGAAGAAGAACAGGAAGGGACAGCAGCAAATAATCCTTCCTTGGTGATTCCTCCTCCGCCACAGCAAATTCAGCAAAGCACACCACAAGCTGGAATTCGAACAGCCTTAAGAAGTCAAGGCAGTGCTTCTTCAAGCACACCACAAAGATCTGAAATACCCTCAAGTTCGGATGGAACTTCCAGCACACCAAGAAGACCAAGATTCAGAAATCTGAATGAGATTTATGAACAAGGAGAGGTAAGTACTAATACCGGTCTGAATTCATTATTTGCTTTATATTGTCATGTTGATGACCCAGTTCATTTTGAAGATGCTGTAAATGAAGATAAATGGATTGAAGCAATGAATGAAGAAATTGGTGCAATTGAAAAGAGTAACACATGGGAGTTAGTGGACCTCCCTGAAGGCAAAGATGCCATTGGAGTTAAGTGGGTCTATAAGACCAAAAGCAATGTTGAAGGCAAGATTGACAGGCACAAAGCAAGACTTGTTGTGAAAGGCTACAAGCAGCAACAAGGCAGAGACTATGATGAAACCTTTGCACCAGTAGCAAGGATGGAAACAGTCAGAACAGTGTTGTCTATTGCAGCACAACACAAATGGAAGATTTATCAGATGGATGTTAAATCTGCATTCCTGAATGGAGTGTTAAAAGAAGAGGTTTATGTTGAATAACCTCCAGGTTATGAAGTTGACGGCCAAGAGCATAAAGTTTGCAAACTGAAGAAGGCTCTTTATGCGCTGAAGCAAGCTCCAAGAGCATGGTACAGCAGAATAGATGCTTATCTGATTGAGAATGGGTTTGATAAGTGTGATGGTGAACCAACACTCTACATAAAGGAGAATGACGGTAAGATTATTATTGTTGTTTTATATGTAGATGATTTGATTTTTACTAGCAATGATGCTTGTCTCATTGTTGATTTTAAAGCAGTCATGAAAAATGAATTTGAAATCACTGACTTGGGCTTCTTAAGATATTTTCTTGGAATTGAAGTAGACCAAAGTGAAAATGGTGTTTTCATTTCTCAAGATAAATATGTAGAAGCAGTGTTGAAGAGATTTAACATGCAGAACAACAAAGCAGCTGTGACTCCAATTGTAATGGGGTTGAAATTAACCAAAGAAGACAGTAGCAAGGATTTTGATCCAAAATTATACAAGAGCATAGTTGGCAGCGTTATGTACTTGACTGCAACTAGGCCGGACATCATGCACGCTGTGAGTTTAATCTCCAGATTTATGGAAAGACCGAAAGAGACTCATTGGCAGGCAGCCAAGAGGATTCTAAGGTATGTGAATGGAACAAAGGGGTTTGGTATTTTATACTCCTCTCCTGAAAGTTTCATGTTGACAGGTTACACTGACAGTGATTGGGCTGGAAGTGTTGATGATAGGAAAAGCACATCGGGATATGTGTTTCATATGGGATCGGGAGCCATCTCATGGGCTTCCAAGAAGCAACCAGTGGTGGCTTTATCAACAGCAGAGGCAGAGTATGTGGCAGCAACAGCAGCAGCATGCCAAGCAGTGTGGCTGAGAAGAGTTCTCAGAGATTTGTGTCATGAACAGGAAAATGGCATAACCATTTACTGTGACAATAGCTCAGCAATAGCTTTGTCTAAAAACTCTGTTTTTCATAAAAGAACAAAGCACATAGATACCAAATTTCACTTCATACGTGAATTGGTTAACAATGGTGAGATTGTTTTGCAGCACTGCAGAACAGAAGATCAGCTAGCTGACATCTTGACAAAACCATTGCCAAAGAAAGGTTTTGATCATTTCAGGAAATGCCTGGGTATGCAGCAGTTGAAATTAAGGGG
>APFE030870379.1:0-16095 GCA_000404065.3 Pinus taeda | reverse complement strand
ACATGTAAATCAATACCTGCAAAGAATCTTGTTGTAGCTACTTGATCCTACTTTTCCTTACATGATCTTCACTTCCTCTTTCCTTCTTTGCCTTTCTTGATTTAGTGCCCAAGTGCTCTAAGAAAACTCTAAGTGTCCAAGAGTGAGAGAGAGAGAGAATAATGAGAGAGCACCAAAACTGAACTGAAAAAAGGTTCTTAACTTATCCTTAGAAGTCTTTTTATTAATGAGTACTGAATATCTCCTAATCTCTATTATTTTCATAAATAAATGTGTCAAAAATGCCAATTTTTCTTTCCAAAGCCTTAGCCATTTCCTTTGCCAATTTCCTTAGCCATAATAACCAAATGAACACCCCCCTAGGATGTCTTGCCCAACATTAAACTTGAAATAAGTGCCCCATCAACCATGGTTATTATTTTCCCTTTATTAACTTTTATTACATGGAATTTTGACGAGTGCTATTAGAGAGATGAAGCGGCAAAAATCTGTGGGCCTTATTGGGGTAAATTGGTACATCAACTTCCTGGGGGTCATAAATTTGGCATACAATCTCTATTTGATGTGACCTTTGACTGAAAACCCATATTGCAAGCTCAGTTTGCTCATTTTCCAAAAAAGGTGTTGTTTAGAGCCTTAAAACAACTCTGAAAGTTCAAGACCCGAAAAACTGCTAAAAATAGTAAATTGTGCTACAATTAAGGAAACTAAAAGAAAGAATGGTGGGGGTCCAAGTGGAATAGGTGGGTGGCCACCAATATTGACCTGGACCATTCTGGTGGTTGATAGTTAGTAGGAGTATTGTGAAAATTCAATCGAGACCTAGCACCATGAATCTGTACAAGTGTGTAATTAGTATTAATTTTTCGTTTTTTAATCTCATTCTTATTGTCAACTTTTGGGGTTCAGGAGCTCTCTCAATTATCATCAACGAGTATTGTGTTTGAATTCTATCTCATTTACTAGAGACAATGTTATTGACCATTGCGAGGGAAAAAAGGAGAGAGGAGGAGAATGGTGAGGGGAAAGACCGAGATGAAAAGGATTGAGAATGCCATGAGAAGGAAGGTTACATTTTCTAAGTGCACGAATGGGCTCCTCAAGAAAGCTTATGAGCTCTTGGTGCTCTGTGATGTTGAAGTGGGACTCATAATTTTCTCCCCAAGAGGGAAGTGATATGAATTTGCTAGTCCGAGGTGTGTGCTCCATAAGTATTTGCCCTAACGATTAGATTTCTCTTTTGTATAATTCTTTGAAATGTTTGACTTTCCTTTTGGATTCTCGAGATGGTCAATGTGTATTTTCACTAGCTACGAGATTGAATGTTTGATTGCTCTGTTTATTATTTCTCAAGCTTCTATTTACATAAAGAAATGGAAGCATTTTGAGGTAACTATAAAGGGATCTACTCCTTGAAAGTCTAGATTATTACTTTGGAAAGCCTCAACTATTATTTTGGACATGTAAGGTTTTTGATTGATTCTTCTACAACAAATATAAATAGTTAGATAAATAGTTAGATATATGCTTTGTTATCATTTCACTAATTTACATATATATGATTGGATTTTCTTTCACTTTTCCATTGGAGATAAACTTTTGAGCATAACTATCTATTGGTCAAAGATCAAGCATTAGCTTTTAAAATTTCCAACATCTATTTAAGCCTAGCCTCTATTTATCACACTAAGATTGCTCAATATCTCCTTCAAAACTTTCCCTAAATTCGTGGACTGAAAATGTTGTCGAAGCGAAATACAATACTTCATCATCTAGTGGGTTTATGGGGTCTGCAAAGGGTGATTAATCTCGTGGACAAAGCTATTTCCTATAATGTTGGTTCCAATTCTTTAACGATAACGTGTACTCTCTTGTTCAGTTTTTGAGATACATTAACATAGACGATTATAAACGGTGTCTCAAAGCTTAACAATTATTGTTAAGTATAGTCAGGGATGTAAAGTGAGGGTTTAGTTTTTAAACAATTTTCTTTTGGCCCTCTTTTATTTTGTAATACTTTATCATCTAATTTAGGCATAGTTTTATTTTGTAATACTTTATCGTCTAATTTAGGCATAACTATTTGATTGTCGACTACTCAAAAGTGAAGGCCGAGTGTCGACTTGGAAAGCTTTAGGTTTCTGAATGATACATCCAAATTGAAATAAACATTTGGAAATAGATAATTTACCTTAGGCTGCCGTCTTGAAAGTGATTGTCTAATAAATGGAGGTTGGAGGTTGATAATCACAAATTTTGTTTTTCTAACCCATGAAAAATGTAAAATTTTTATGAAATTTTCATTTAAGAGGCAAAGAGTATTTGATATTTGAAATTCTAAGCTTGGTCGAGAATATTTCCCTGTTCCTTCCATTTTGTGGGTCTGGTATTTCCTATAGTGCCAATTGTTTCTTACTTTTCTGTGATTGTGGAGTTTAATGGAAGAACACTTTCACATTCAGTTTCCATAAGTTTCAAATCATATATTTATAGGAGGTCCTTTTCAAATATTATATAATTCATTTTTAATTTATAAGTGTTTTTTTGTTAGTGGAGTTAATATATGCTTCTTTAAAATAAAAATAAATTATTAGAAAAATAATGTTGTTTATAAAACAAAAATGATATGTTTTAAGTAATTAGAAATAAAAGTTGTCTCAGTGAAATGTTATACTTATTTTTCAAAATATTTCAGAAAAAATCTAAATAAACTCTGAAAAATCTATTATCTATTTTATGTCCATATCAACTTCATATATATTTATATATAGACTTTTTTTGTTAAAATAAATATTTTATTAAATATTTAATATGCTTTATGAATAAATACTTTAATGCTAATAATATACCATATATTTAAAAATATTTTAATAATAAAAATCTTTTAATTACATGTCATGTGAAATATTTATTGCAATTATATATTATACATATACATTATCTATATATATGATTTAAAAAAAAATGTATATATAATGAACAATTAGTTTCATGGTTTAAAACTTATTGGTTCAATATACTATATATAGCATTTCAAAATACATTAAATAATGAAAAATTATACATTTTTTTCACTAAATTTACCCCTGGAAATTTTTTTATTTCTTTCACTTAATATTAAATCTTTACTATAAATATATATATATTATATATATATATATAATATTAATATATATATATATATAGTATTATAGACAAAATCTATATGATATTACATACAATCATCCTTCTGCTTAAAATAAATCTATGCTCTTAAAATTCATTTTCAACTTGCAATTCTTTTTATATAGTCATTTATTCTTGAACTTCATAATTGTGTTACGATCTGAAAAAACTGAAGTTTGATTCCTTCACACCCTTTTCATTTGGACGAAAATATCCCCAAAAACGGAGGGAATCAACGGTTTTGCACACATGTGCAATGTGCCAATGTAGATTAAAAAACCAAAGGCATACCTGTTCCTATGCCTGTCATTCTGATTCTCTAGATCTACTAATAATATAGAAAATCCTTTCTATACTAAAATATAATTTTAAACCAAATTATTTTTGAGTCATAATATCTAACAATATTTCTTTTTATATAGATTACTCATTCAAATACTTCAAAAATATTTTAAAAGGGACTTGTTACCCTCTTGAGAATTTTGGCATGGTCTATACTAGTTGGCCCTCAAAAGAGTCATGCAAGTAGTTCAAGTACTCCTCTTCCATCACCTAGGTGTTATTGACTAAGACATCCTATTCACAAATGAAATTTAGTAGTAAATGAGTTGACTATTCCCACTTAAACTCAAAACCCTTGTCACAATATTAGCCAAGGTACCAGACCCTAGTCACAATACCTAACCCTAGCCATAAGCCATCTTCATCTTGGAGACTTACCACTTTATGTGTGGGTATTTCATGTGCTTCTTTATCTTTTCACTCATTCTAGTTAGTCATATATCATTAACTAGAAAGAGAGAAATGACAAAGGAGCAAATGAAATACACAAACACACTCACTTCACTAGCACTAAGAAATTTAGCTTACATATATGCTTTTAATTATAATTATTGCTATTTTTTAAATTAATTGTTGTTTTCTTTAAATCTATCTATTTGTTTTTTTGGATTGATGTGAGATTGGGAAGAAAATGTGCAAAAATGGGTATAGCACCAAGATAAGGAGTAGAGTTTGGTAGAGTTTCTTCCTTGATCAATCTCTCATTAAAAAAAGGGAAGCTATGATTAGAAAAAAAAGGGTTTAATGGTTGTTTTCTAGTGAGGCAGAGCTTAATGAGGGTATCAAGTAAGGTGTAGGTGATTCCATCCTCATCTAAAATGTATAGAGTGGTTGGTGGAGTGGATGGAGAAGGAGTTGGGGTGGCCTATATATATAGTGTTTAAGCTTCCAACATGTGTAGTTCAATGGTGTTGCAAGACTCTAGCAACTTTATTTTTGTTGGGAAAGAAAAGAGAAAACAAATAAATGGGAATAAGAAAACCAAGAGAGTTAGTGAATAACATTTTCTCATTTTTAATTTTAATTTTAATTTTATTTCATTGTAGATACATATGCTATAATATTTATTTTTTATATTAAACATTTTAATTTATAATTTAATGATTTTAAATGAATTTATTTTATTTTATTATTTTCAAATTTATAAAATAGCAATTTTATTTAAAATTATTTAGATTCTATTAATTAGTGTACATTTTTTCCAACCTTCCAAAAATATTAAAACCAATAAACTAAAATTTATAGAAATAATAGTAAATTTATAAAAACATCATTAATAGTGAAAAACTTAAAATAATTAACAAATCAAAAAATTCATCAATAAAAAATAACAATTATTTTATATACTTAGATTCACACCAATTTTAACACAATGCATGTTATAAACTATTTAGGTTGGCATAAAGAAGAAATTCATAATCTAAGTTGAGTAGTGGATTAAAAGTTGATGCAGGAGCATCCAGCTAAGAGTATCATGGCTGGGGTGTTTGGTCTAAGCTAAGAAGAACATGTTCACATTTATCATTTAGTTTCATTTCCATTTGTTGGTTAAATCAACATTTAGGGACTTGCATTTTTAATTTATTAGTTAAATGGCATTTAGGAACATCATGGTTAGATGAAGGCTGTTACAACCACCTTTCTTTGTTCCTTTCTTTTTATTTAACAGTTGTCTTTCTTACAAAATATATATTTATATATTCTAACAGAGAAGGAAAATAAGAACAATTATCATAACCATGTAACTACAGATGTAACTGCGAGATCTTATGAGAAAATGTCTCAAAATAGTACAAAAGAAAACATATCACATTTTGTAAGGGGTTTGATTACAAGAGACAGAATAGAAGAAAATAAAACAAGAATTTCTTTTATGTGCAGAACATCTGTATCCATTTACATTTATTTATTAATCTCTTTCATTAAACTACTGTGTGCATTAACAAAGACCAGAAGAGTGTAATTATTTTTCTTTTCCAAAACAACTATTTCCTACTAGTTATCTAGCAACAGAGTGTCTCAAAGACGGAACTAGACACAGTTAAAGATATTCTAATAACAAAGAGCGAAATTACAATTCCAGCCAGTAATAAATATCAAGCCCATGATGGAACTAGCAGCAGTTGAAGATATTCTAATAACAAAGAGCGAAATTACAGTTCCAGCCAGTAATAAATATCAAGCCCATGAGGAATAGACAAACGACATGGAGAAACCCTCTACAGAATCAAGAGTTTCTGCTTGCATATACAGGTAACTCATAGTATTATAAACAAAATCCTTTATTTTTTCAAATAATGTCTTGCACAAGAATATGTTACAAAATACCAGAACAACAACTATCAAGATGGGACGAGTCTCATGAAGGACAACCCACAAAAGACCCAGGGTTTCAATACCCAAAAATACTCAAAGGCTATTGAACAAAATAAATACACATAATCATGTACCCAAAGGTGGCCAACAACAAACGAAGAGCCGAGGCCCTCAGAGCCCGAACAAACTACCAAACAACCAAAGTGATGGAACCACAACCAAAACAAAATGAAACATATAACGGTGATGAGGAGCGACCCTATTGGGTTCACTAGACAGCAACGGTCATGGAAGCGGGCGTCCAAAACCACCACCCAACTACAGACGCAACCAACAAAAGAGTGTTAGGATCTGAATACTCATGACTAAAAACAACAGAGTGAGCAACAACAAGGGAGAGGATTTTGAAAACTCACCAGAGGAGTGGACGGTGCCGCCGCGAAGAACCCACATCTAGGTCGTAGCCACAAGTGGGAGTCCCTGCTCACAAGGAGCGACTACCCTCGGTAAAAACAAAAATTGTGAAAAAGAAATACAACAGAGATAGAGAGCTTACTTTGCCAAAGACGAGCATAGCCGAGGAACCAGTCCCTTGTGACTGCAACCTGCACAAGAATAACACAGAGAAGGTAACCAGTTAACCAGAGGAATGTTTGAGCGAGCAAATAAACAACTACATAGTAAAAGCACATAGATAACATTGGAGTTACAAGACAAAGGAAACCCTCTAATGAAGCCGACGGAGCCATCAACACAGTGCCCAAGTGAGACCTCATTCCCCCATGCCTAAGTTTTTCACTCTATGAACTTAGCCTTTATCCATACATATCCATCCCACATATTCATATTAACCTCCTAAATCTATTGTATAGCTCCTTTATAACATTTTCCCTCCCCTTATTGTATAAAATACATAAAAAATCCCTAAAAAACTAATATCCCGACCCTTGGCAATGTAGCCATATAGTAAAGATTTTTGGGAATTATAGGTTCACCTAGAACCTTATAATAACCCCTTGCGTGCATGTAAACATCAGGTTTCATTTAACCTTCAGTTATATGAATAACCAATTTGCCAAAGTCCAAAGTTAAAATACATTGAAAAACCCCGCAAAAACAATGTAAAGCGCCGAGATATTATGGTGGGTCTCCGTACCGCACCCCCGCTATTTCCCATTCGTCATCGACTGTTGGATCCAGGCTCTCAGATCCAATGGTACGCAACTGTATCACGATGCCCCCAATGCATGAACTTTATGTTCCAGGAAAATGGCAGTTTCACCGCTGTACAGGGGACACGCATCGCCCACCCGGCTGTATCGCGACCCCCCCGCTCAATACCACCGCTACCCAAAAAGCCGTGCGATAATACCACATACCGCCCTCACTTCCCATTAGTGACGTCATCTTGTGATGTCACATGCACATCATCTCCACGTCACTGTTGCCACCTTAGCGCCAGGTCATCCACCACGTCACCTTCCATACCCCACTAGACGACAAAAAATCTACGTCATGATGACGTCATCACAAAAAGTGCCAAAAATCCCATAAAGCCGAATTTTGTTAAAAAAGCCCATGAAAGTGATTATTTTTACCCATTGTTATTACATTCTTTTACGGAACCTGTGCATGCATATTACAACGAAATCACCACCAAACCTTCAGTTGGTCACCTTGACCACCATAGCTTGGCGTCCCACTCTGCAAGTCATCACCCAACTGGCGAGTAACTCCAGTGCACTGTTAGAACAGGTATTTATCATAATCCCGCTAAAAAACCCTCTGAATTTCGATTTTTCTCCGTAGAATTGTCCGAGCAACCTAGAATCTTGTTAAAATTCACCCTGCTCCCTACAAATAAATACACCAGGACTACTCTCTTGACCATTTTTTCATTGAAAAACCTGCACATTGCGTACCTGTCTATAAAATTCGTCCAGTAAGTCGATAAAAATAGGTATTCACCTGAGTCTTGCTCCCAAGCCCCCTATTTTGACTTCCCTCTGCAAAATTGCCCACTGAAACTACTATTTTGCCCAAATTTTACTAAAAAACCTACCAACACCCTCTCCCTCTGGAAATTTCTCCCATTAAGCCGAGCTCAAGGTCATTCTAGTCTGTAATTGCCAAAGGAAAGGCCTTGAAACTATTGCTACCCATTCCTTGCTGAAAAACCCCTCCAAGCTTCATTCTTTGCTACAAATTCTGCCCAAGAAAGTCAAAACAAAGCGCTCCAGTCTACAAATGCTCTGAACAAAGCCCTAGGGCCACTATTTTGCCCATTGTTGCTGTAAAGACCCACATTCCGAATAAAAATACAAGAAAATTTATAAGATGGAAGCCCCTGCTCCAGTAGCCCTCAATGTGGCCCCTCTCAATGCTCCACATAAAGAACTTGAATGGTTACCCCTAGCTGACAAGGATTTCCAAATTAATGACATAATGGGTAATAAATCTCATCTCCAGGCCTTCTGTGAGATCAGGAACAGCTACAGAAACAAAGCTGACATCTTGGGAATTTGGGATCCCAATATGCCCATGTACTACCTCCCTTGTGTCAATGTTTTTCCTGACCTCATTCACCAATGTCATGCCAATTATGAGCCCAATCAAAGGGAAGCGATGTCTCCTTCTGGAACAATTTTATTTTATATCACCCTTGAATCTATAAATGAGATGCTGCATTATAAGCCAACTGGACCATTGACTCCTCTTTCCTTGGGATTTCTGCTTGACCAAGGTGCCAAATTGCCAAGTTGAGAAATAACCAGAATAGGCAAATTATTTATGAAACCAAATTGTCAACCTCAGGAACCTCCTCCATACCTGGACACATGGTTTAATGAAGCAGGAAAATTTATTATTGACATGATAGCCTACATCATAGGATTCAAAACCAGTGAGTATGTAGATGAAACCACATTTGTCCTCTTATCCATCTTTACTCTAGGACAACCCCCTGCTGTCAGGTATGATTATGCCACCTTCATAGCTGATAAGACCATGAGCAATTCATGAGCATAGATAGAGAAAGATTGTTTGAATACACATCCTACATATATCATTTATTGCTCTACTATCAGCCAGATAGTTTTCAAGTTCCCCTCAGAAAATTAGATGTCAAAGGAGAGACAAGGTCTGTAATCTTCTGGACCCTAGCCTTCCACCATGTTTACTATTCTCCTTATACTTATTGTGAACTCATTAATCTATTCATATATCCAGCCACCTATTTACTGATAACAAGTCCTCCAGATATACTTTCTGGTGAAATGCAGAGAATTCTACAGCTCTCCAAGGGCTATAGCATAGGTGACTGGTACTTTTACCAGAATCACACTGTGATCCGGATATATGGCTATGATCTTTGCCCCTACAAATTGCCAAAATATGTGCCAATGCAATTTTTTGCCCTGGAATACTTCAGAGAATTTATCCAAGCAGATGTAATCCATTTCTGTGAGGCCAAGAAAAAGGCACAACTCAAAATAAGAAATCAATTGGGCCCTTTCACCTTCAATAAAAGGGAAGCCTGGCAAGAGGCTGATGATATTTTAGGGCACAGACTCAAGCTAAAACAGAGTTTCTATTGGGCACCATATGACCCCAATCATTTCATAAGTTATAGGAAAGTGAAAAATAAGCTACCAGCATATGTTCATTGTAAAATCCCTGAAATCCAACAATATGCTGATCAACAAGAGTGGCTAGAGGGCCCATTATTTGAAGAGATAACTGAAGAAGAGAAATTGGAAAAAGAAATGAAAGATCTTGAAAAAACACTTGACATGGACTCTTTTGGACAAGTACCCTTCAAGCTGCCCCAACACATTGGAGGTGATACATCTTTTGCGAGAGCTCACAGCAAGCATCACAAAAGGCCAGTTCAACAGCAGCAAAGGGCAAGGAAGTGATGGATACAGAACAAAAAACAATGGCAGATCAGCCTACCACATCAAAAGAACAGGGTCAAGGGCAAGCTCCCCCAGCTCAAACCAAGGCACCAGAAGCCCCTGTGCTACAGACTCCTCAAAATGAGGAATAGAGTAGAAAGAGAGATAGGAAGAGGATGCCCCTGCTAGTGGACCATCAGAACAACTGGGAGATAAGAGACAAAGGTTGAATCACTATTCTGAGGAGGAATTTTTGGAAGATACCACAAGCAGCATGAGAGATGAGGAAAGGACCGAGCAACAAACTTCTCCATTACCTGGCACATCAACTAGCTCATTCCAGCAAGAGCTAGAGACGCAACATAGCATGGGATTTTCATCCACCAGGCCTCAAAGCAAGAAAAGCTCAGATATCAAGAAAACTTTCACTGAAATAAAAGCAAAAAATGATCCAGTAAGGATGCAACTTTATAATCATCTAATGAGGACAACACCCACCAATCAACAAAGGCTAATGGCTACTTATGATATTCAGGAAAAGAAAATGATCCTTAGTCATTTCAAGCCCAAGACATAGCAACCAGAGTTAGCTGCTGCTTATATTAGAACCAATCTGGAAGTTTTCTCTAAAGATGTCCACCCAATTGACCAGATTGAATTACATAAGCAAACTGGGGAGATGGTGTACTCCACCTTGGCAGATAAGGCATTGCTCGCTCACAAACTGCAAATTCATTATACAATACCTCTACCCAATTAGAATTGGAAAAGTCTTCCTCCTTAGCTAAGGACAACAGGATTAAGTCCTTAGAAGAAATTATCATCAAGCTTGGGCATAATCCTAAGTATGCAAAGGGCATCAAAGAACTAATAGAGAAGGAGGAGGAGGACATTGCAGCCCTCAAAAGGAAATTAAAGCTACCAATTACAGTGCATCCACAAACTTCATAAGTTGCACAGCAGAAAGAAGAGGAGGACATGGTAAGTTTACTAATAAGGTTAAATGAGAGATTAGTATAAACAGAGCAGGCATTGGAGAAAGCAATTAAAGAGAAGCAGGGAGAGTCGACCTCCCAGCCACCTGAAACAGCTCCAATAGGTACCACTGCTCCCCCCACAGTTACAACAACAGTCCATCCTACTATCCTAGCATCAACAACAGGTACCTCAGCTTCATCAGCAACAACAGGGCCAGATACCAGCATGGGCATGGAAGAATTAATGAAAGCAATAAAAGAGCTAGACGCCCAAATGTCAGAGCTTAAAGAGGCAAAAGACAAACTGGCCAAACTAGAGGTAAGCTATGACAAATCTAAAATAACAGTGGCCGAGAAAACCAGAGAGGTAAAAGCCCTAGAGAATAAGGTAAAATCTTTGGAAAAATATCTCACCCTGCATAAACCTCTAGCAGTCATCAAAACAATTTTGTGGACCAGAATTGGCCAGTCTATCACTGACCAATGGCAATCAATTCAAATGATGCATGAACAAATAGAATTAATAGAAAGGGCCCAAGTGGAAATTCAAAGGGCTAGGGCATCATTGGGAAACATGCCTGAGTAGGCCAATAGACTGATCCATTTTTTGAATACTCATACCAGAGAATAGTTAGCAGCTTTGGAGATTAGGGACAGAACAAGCACCATTTTAACAGTGCAAAAGGTGCTAACTATGAGGAATTTTATATCGAATTTGGAAAGGAAGTGCCAAGAAATGCAAATGGAGATAAATGCCTTCATAGAGAAGTTTACAGTCTTGCAGCAGAAGGGTCTACCCAGTTTATTAACCAGAAATCAAAGACTGTTAACACATGAACAATATGCTCACAGGGTAAACACATATGTTACAAATCAGATCACAACATCATCGAGCACTTCAGAAGACACAGGACCTCCCTCTGGACAGAGCTTATATGATAAATTGGAAAATCTATTTTATATTGAACATGAAATAAATCATCTTTTTGAAGTCCAGCCCAACTTCTATAGGTATACTGAAGCTGATGAAACACTAATAAAAATACAAAGACATCAGTTGCCAACAGACCAATGGTGGCAGAGCATGCTGGAAGTTTTACCAAGGTAATTCTGATTTTTATTTTTATCTACATTTGGTCAAATAACAAAACACGTGAAAGATATAATAAAGATGAGAACAATAGAGGAAGGAGGTCAAGCGGGGACTAGAATGCATTAAAGCGGAATCAAGCACAGATGAAGGGGATAGGACAGCAACGCAGAAACGCAAAGTAAAGACACAGCTACCAACCGACTTCCTGAGTTGAAAAGTCAAACATATCTTATCAGTTAAAGTAGCCAGCACAACAACAATTACTCCTGCATTCGTTTCTACATTTATTTCCCTTGTTAGAGTAGGTGGAGGAAGTTATTGCTGGATATCTTATCCACAAGATATTTTGTAACTCTCTTTTGTATAAATACCTCCCCAAGAAATGTATTCGGGGTTGGTGATTTTCCTCTCTGGACCATGCTGTAGCTCTAAGATCTTTTAATACAAAGGCTGTTGAAGTTCACTGCTGCTGGACCGTCTGAATGTGGATTTGATGTTCTGGGCTTTGCTTCAGAATTCTTGTGTCTTTCTATGGATCAATAAGTTGTTCTAAACTGTGTTTTGTGTTTTGTGTTTGCAAATTTCATATATGTTTCATAATCTTAGTAATAGGGAAAAAGAATAGCCCAGAACTTGTTTAAATACACTCTGTGTTCAATCTCTGTTGTTATTTATGTTTTCTTCAGAATTAGCATAAACAGGAATTCTTGGATGCTCCTATTTCCACTGATTCTTTCACTTTGAAAATTGCCAAGGAATTCTTTACTGCTCCTTGATAATATTCATGCACTTTCCCTCTGCCATCATGGTGAAGGATTCTTAACTGCCCTTCATCCACTGGCTTACATTCCATCAATTTCTATATTTTAAAATTGTTCCAAAATCGATTATCTTGCTTTGTAGTATTGCCCATTATCAGAGAAAACACACTCAATAGTTCATCCTCATAGACTCCATTTTCCCAATGGAATAAACTGTTTCAGACTAGCATCCCAACTCTGTTTAAAATCACCATCCAACAAACTTGAAACAAAACCCTGCACATCATAACTAACATAAAATACTTAACAAACAAAGCTAAATTATAAAGAAAGAGCCCTCTCTGGATGCAGTTTGGCTAGAAGCTACATCTAAAGATTGGTTAGTGGTTACCTCGGCCATATTCCCTTTTCTCACAAGTTTTGGGGAACAAACTGAGTGATAACATCATTGGCGACTCCGTTGGGGAACTGAATGAATGTCTGTTACTACTATCTAGTTTCTAAAGCTACAGATGGAGCCTGAAGTTAGCCAGGCAGCCTTTGAAACTGTCTTTGCTATGCAATCACAAGAGTAAATAAAAGCTACTTCAGTCTAACTCTAGTCTAGCTTTAGATTTTAAACAGTTGTCTCAAAGATTTGTTTGGCCATCCTTGTTTCAAACATACCTGAAGGAAATCCCAACTACTCCTACATTTCAAGAGCTTCCTTCAAGATATTGTCAAAACTTGTATCCTCCAAATATTCCCAGAAAAAACCAACAATATATTTTTAGAAGCTGGTTCCAAAGAAGAAAGTTCGGTATACTAGGTCAAACCCAGATCCAAATCCTCTAGCTATCTTTGACAATCTAAATTTGATTCCTAAGAGCCTTAGGAAACCTGAAAATCAAGAGAGTTCTGCTGATTCAAATCTTGAAAGAGCTCAGCAGAAACCTATTCAAACTCAACTTACTACTGTAAAATCTCAAGCCTTTTTTCCTATTACTATAGCTCCTTATAGTTCACCATTATCACTCCAAAACCTCTTTTCCACCCCTCCATCCACAGCACTTATCTCAGCTGTTATCCCCGTGGTTCCATTTGTCCCACTTTTACCTGCTAATATGGCAAATCGATATGCTCCCCTGCAGTTGCCTGCCAATCCAAGGGCTATGCCACAAGATTATCAGAGAAAAATTACCTATTTTGATGGTACTAGCACTTACACTGCTCAACAACATACCAAGAAGATGACAGATTATTTTAAAAACTATGAGGTTGATGATGATGATGTCAAGATGAAAATTTTTGTCCAGAGCTTAACTGGTGATGTAAGGACCTGGTCTAGGGCACTCCCTGCAAACACAATAGCTAATCCAGATGCCCTTTATCATACTTTCCTGAATAGATGGGAAAAGAAAAAAGACCCTTTACACATCTTAACAGAATATGAGAACTTGAAGAGAGGCCCACAGGAAAGTGTCCAAGATTATTGTGCCAAATTCAACAATACCTACCTTGCTATTCCAATCAATCTTAGACCACCACCAGACTTAGCATTGATCAAATTCCCTGATGGATTTGACTCAGACATGGCTTACTAGCTCAGGGAGATAGCTCCTCCTAGCCTCAAAGATATGCAGAGCATAGCTGTGAGCGTTGAAGCCAATCTGATTTCTAAACGAAATCAAGCTAGATCTGAAAGGAGAACAACTTTCAAAGAAGAACCATCTGCCGTTGAACAAAAACTTGATGCAATCATTAAAGGCATGGATCGGCTGGGAGATAGAGTGGAAACTATTGAGAGAAAATATTCATGGGAGGGCCAACCAAGCAGTAATGCAAGAAATCCAAACTTTAGAAAAAAGCAAAATCCCAATGTAGGAAAAGTTGGTCCAGACCAAAACATAAGGCCCCCCTTCCAAGAAAACTATGCAGAAGCTTCAACATCTAGTGAACCAACAGAGGACCCCCACATTAACTTAATGGGTCTCAATAGTGGACAACAAATTTTCCTAACTCAAGAAGATCAAGACGCTCATACTCTTAGTCAGTTTCAAATGCAATCAGGGGAATCCTTTGATTTTAAGGAAGGGTATGATACAACTGTGTATGAAGTCCATAAGCAGTATTACTTAAGAAGTAGGAGAATATACATCCTTGATGATCCCAAGCAGAAGACAATCAAGCAACCTACCAAAACCAAACTTAAGGATTCTCATATACAAACTATTCTTAAATCAACTTCCAATCCAAATAGTCCAACAGTTGAAGATATTTCAGACAAAGATAAATCAAAGCAACGCTCTTCATCTACTTTTCCACTCAGAGAAATTGTAGAGGAACCTTTGGAAGATGGTGTGCAAGTAACTCCAGCTCATTATAACATTGCAGTAAAAGAAGCAATTGTTTAAAACTTAGTTGAAAAACACAACCTGTCAAAATACAAACAGAAAAACCCTTTAATATGGAGAGTGAAATAAGTAAGTTAAAACTAGCCATCCCATTATCTGAATTGGCTAGGCATGAAATTTTTAGAGAACAAATCAGCAGAACATTGCAAATTTAAGAAAACAAAGATTCAGTGAATATCCTTGATGATTAACCAGAACTTATATTTGGCCCTGAAGAAAATGGTAAATCAATAGATGGAGGGGTCCCTCCCTTCTATGTAAGTTTAAACATTCATGACAAGGTGCTTCACAATGCAATGTTTGATTTAGGAGCTTCCCATAATCTAATGCCTAAATCTGTCATGGAAAAGTTGGACCTAGATATCACAAGGCCATACAAAGACCTATTTTCCTTTGATTCCAGTCAAGTATGATGTCTAGGCTTAATCAAGGATCTGTGTGTGTCATTAGTCCAATATCCAGCCAAGACAATTTTGATGGATGTGGTGGTAGCTGATATTCCACCCAAGTATAGAAAGCTGTTATCTAGATCCTGGGGTGCCAAGCTACAAGGATTTTTGCAACTCGACATGTCTTATGTCACCATCTCAGTCTTTGGCCAGCCTAAGAGGCCATACCGAGAAACTTTGATGAAGTATGTGGTAAGTAGTCAAGAAAAACCCCAAAACATTCCCATTTATTCTATGCATTTAGACATGGACTCTTTTATCTTGTACAACACTGAGATTCATACCCCAACTGATGTTAAAATTGTGGCTTTAAGTCAGGATGAATTCCTAGATAAAGAATCCACAGTTCAGATTCAAGAAAAGTCTCGGAGAACAATAAATTGACAGTCACACATGAGGAATCCCATGAGATTTAAAATCCAACTCTGCCTGCTGAGCAAATTGAAAAAACTCCTAATGCCAGTTCCAATCAAGAAAACCTATGGTATCTAGAATTTGATGGATCTGTTAATAAGCTAGGAGTAGGGGCAGGGATTTGGATACACAATAGGAAGGATGACCACGCTGAGGGACATGCATATAAATCGAATTTCATATGCACTAACAACATGGCCGAATATGAAGCCCTCCTCTTAGGGCTCAAAGTGATCAAAAGCCTAGGTGCAACTCGAATATCAATTTTGGGAGATTCTGACCTCATCAT
>APFE030870374.1:0-14505 GCA_000404065.3 Pinus taeda | reverse complement strand
TATTAAAATCCACAGGTCTAACAAATCTTGTTTAGCCATTTAAGATATAGAAGCTATCTTGTTTAACAGCGGGCTGCTCCCTGACCAATTCGACCCGACACTCCCCTGCAGCTCACCAAGTCACCAGAACAAGGCGGAAAACTTACTCCCTGGCTCTTCATTGGAAATAAATAGCAGTGGCGGGGTTGGATAATCCTGCGCCATCGAATTTGTTAATAGAAGTTGCATGCCATCTATTTGACAAATTCCTCTTGGAAAAATTGCTGGAACATCTCAAATTCTTCCCTCTAACCAGTCCAGACGTTTACCCTCTCCATCTCAAAAATTCAATTACACGCGAATATTTTGGGCCCTGGTTTTGTCTAAACAATGACAATTATGGCCTCGTCGGAGAGGAGATCCCAGTAGCAGAAGCCTTTGGTGAGTGAAACCAGTCCCCTGTTGCCCAAGAAGCACCAGGCTGGCGAAGATGGTGTGCATGAAGGATTCAATGGTGCCTCCTTCTCTGGCACGGTGTTCAATCTATCCACTACGGTGGTGGGAGCGGAGATAATGGCTCTGCCTGCTACTATGAAGGTCTTGGGATTGATCCTCGACAGTCTGCTCATTATCTTCGTTTGCTTCTTGACGGATGCTTCAATTGATATGCTCTTAAGGTTTAGCAGAGTCGGGGTAGCAGCTTCCAATGGCGGCGTCATGGGAGATGCCTTTGGGAATATTGGGAAGATGTTGTTGCAGATCTGTGTGATTATTAACAATTTGGGCATTCTTATGGTTTATATGATAATCATAGGTATTTACCTCCCCTAATTCAAGGAATTATGTTGGTTTTTTTCGATATGACTTCTTTTTGTCAGGATATGGTTAACGCGTCAGCATTTAACATTATCTATAGCCATTATTACCAATTTATTTGAATGACTTTGGCTAATTAGCAGCTAGTAGGAATCCAGGTATCTATTATGTTAAGGTTGTCTATTGTGCACGTGACCCCAATTGGTATTGCTTGGGCTGGCACACATTCATAAGCAATGGAATGGTATTTGGTTATGTAAAACTTGGTGGGACTTTATTAGCTTCTAGCCTTCACCAGTGTTATATTAGCTGTCTGTTTTCACTGGCCTTGCAAGCCATTGTTGGCCATTTATGTCTGTTCTCATTGGGCAAACTAGATTTTGTGCTCTTGTTTTCATTCAAGTATATTAGAGTTTTTTGGGGAATGTCTGCCAAAATATTCCAATTGGTATCCTAAACTGCATTCTGATACTGGATTTTGTTTATGTGAGAGAATTATGTCATTACAGGGTGCTGGGAAACCTTCATTTATGACTTTAGGAGGCAAAGAGAAATGTATTCTAGTCGAGCTGTTGGGATTTAGGCCTTCCTGTTCATGTTTTGAAGAATCCCATCCCTAAACTGCTTCCTCTCTATGTAAAATTGTTTGGGTTATATTGTGATTCTATGAGATTGATGCTGACATCACAGCCAATGCCCATCCCTAGTGAGTATAGAGGTATTTTTGGGTGGCATGATTGGAGGAACAGTACTGCAGACTCTAATTCTTATGTTTATCACGTATAGGACTAACTGGGACAGAGAGTTATTTACTTGTAATTCCAAATCTACTCTTTACTAGCATTCTTCTCGGGTTTCGTAATTTAGCATATCGTTGGTTCTACCCATAAATTGCAGGCTTCACACGCTGAAGATCGGATTAAACTTTAGGGAGGTTCAGTAGATTCAATCAAAGACAGTTTAAGGAAGGTAGATAAAGCAAACCCTTTATGATTTACTATGTGATATCTTGTATTATACAGAGATGTTTATTGGTTAGAAGATTAATCCTCTCATGTTATATAGAGATGTTTATTCACAAGATTAATCTTGTGGTAGGACAGTGAAAGAGATGACAGAGAGTAGTTATCTTCTGAAGTATGAAATGAGGATTGCTACACTGTTACTCTGAAGTGATGCATGTACTCTAATCCATCCACATCACTAGTTTCGGCAGGTAATAGACATTTTTAAGTGTATTTGAAGAGGACAGTGACTTCATGGTGAATTTGATTATGGTGTCTTCTTCCACAATCAAGAACAAGGAAAGTAATTTTATCAAGCTACATTCAATTGTCTAGACAAATTTTTAATTCCCTCATTCGTTGTTTTCGTGGAATCACCCTGTTCTTTTATTGTAGGCTTTGACTTTTACAAATGTTGATTAATGGTATTCTATTTTCCATAACATCATGTGACTATCAGGTGATGTTGAAAAATATACAATCTTCTGCCACATTCAAGGGCAGGGAGAGTCATTTTGTCAAGCTGCACTGACTTGTCTAAACAATTGTTTAGTTCCCTCATTCATTATCTTCATGGAACCACCATGTTCTTTTATTGCAGACTGACTTTTACAAATGCTGATTAATGGTTTTCTAATGCTGATTAATGGTTTTCTATTTTCCCTAGCATTACGTGACTATCAAGTGATGTTGAAAAATATACAAATAGAAGGAAAAATTCACCATGTCTATGTGAATTTAAAACACAGGACATATTTAAATGTGAAAATTATCTTTGTTTGTTTGTAGGGTTTAATCTTTATCAGGCTCTAGGTTTACATTTCTTGGTGAAGAGTTGAGAATTGAAACTCTCCTATGGAACATCCAGACTCGATCAAGCATTAGATACTTTCAATGACAACATCACACAATTGAATAGATTATTCTTCCATCCAACATAAAGTTGAACCTGACATGAAACCAACCCAACCTAGACTCAACCTTCAACTTATAAAAATATAAATAACAAAATTCAGATAGCTAAGAAGAAAAGGAAAAGGACTACTATAAAGTGTATAAATAAAAAGCTATTATAACTCTATAAATTCTATTCAAATAGCGTCTACATTCTAACTTCAAATAGCAAAGTAGCATAATTAATCTGTTCACTTACCTTGGTATCATTTCTTGCCTCTTGGTTGATTCTTCGGCTTTTACATTGTGAGGGGGCACATTGGTTGATGTTGTTCACCACATCTACTATCCTTTCTACTTGACTCGAACCTATGTCTGATGACATCTTTCTCTACTAGCGTTTTATCTTCTTGAAACATCTTAGTTATCTTGTTTTTCCCCTAGGGCTTGAATTGCTGGACAGATCTTTTCCAAACGAATCCAATCTCATGTTTCTTCCCAAATTGTTGGACAGATCTTCTCCGGATATAATCAATGTCATGTTTTTTTTGCTAAATTGTATTCTAATATCGTCTTCAAGCCTTCCAATATTATGTTCTTGATTAATGGAAACATCTTTGGCAAATGATTTCATGGGCTTGCTTTTCATAAATCTCGGAATTTTATTTCTCTAAATCTTGTGAATAGTCATATGCTTGTTTGAAAGATTAAGCCATGCATATCTACATATTAACCAATTCAGACTTTCAAACTTTAAAACTGTGGATGGCTAATAAGATCCAGTCTGATCACAATGCTTTGAATCTAATCAGATTTCCCTACAGACAAGCCACCTCTTCAGTCTTACATACGTGCCGAACATATCTTCTTTAGACAAATCTGATGTCATGTTTCTTCCTAGATTGCCTTACAGATCTTTTCTAGACAATCCAATGTCATGTTTCTTCATATTTCTTACCACACACAAGCCACCTCTATATATTTAAATAGATTCAATGGGTAGTTATAAGTCAAGGAAAAGTGTGTTGAGCTCAGGATAAATAGTATTCAAACTGCCCTATTTTCCTGAGTAAATTTGGCCTTAAATCTAGTTTGAATTATGACGGAAGTCAGAGTTCTGTTTATTGGAGGTGAACTTTGCCTATGGAATTTATTTTTGGAGTTTTAGCTGATTATCTCTTTTCAAATAAAGAATAAAAAAGAGTGGAACTTTTGACTCGTGGAAAAACAAAGCTCACCAAAAATGAGGCGATATGAGTGTTGGATATCAAACATGGATCTTAATATAATTTCATTGCATCGACTTGGTTGTTAAGTTACCAATAATGTGATTCTATACATGTTTCTCGTTTATTGGTAAATAATACATTTCTCCACCAACCTCTTTTTGTTGTCAATGAAACCATAATGTTTCTTAGAGAAATAATCTCTGTTACTTACCTAAGATAAAAAAAATTAAACCTAGATTTGGCCACTGCAACAAAGTAAGTCATTTTCCATTAATGTAATTGTATTCTCTAATTATCATTTATTTTTGGTTTAATTTCTTTTCAGGTTGTTGCATTTGTCAACTAGGTTCGTTTGTTGAGAGGATTAGAAATACATCATTTTTTTTCAGAGTATTGATTTAGACTTTTTTCTTCATTAAATTTTATTTATTTCTAAGCTAATTGGATCACTCACTACTTTTTTTTATAATGAAGTTTAGATTTGCTTCCTTTGGAGTATACCTTCCCACCTAGATCTAGATTGGCACTCTCTCCTCAGTCTCCCTATTTCAATTTTGAATTGATTTGGAACCCTTATTTCAATAAAAAGACTTCATCAGATCTAATCCATGGATCTTGGCATTCCCACTAAGATTTCACTGAATTTCTTTCAGGTCAGTTAGTTTTGCATTAGTTCTAATTTTTTTACATTCATTTCTATCTTACCTCACAACTTTTTAGCTTTGTTATTCTCTTCCATTACTAGCTTGCTTGAATCCAACATCCACTTTTCTCTACGATTTAGCCTATTACTGGCCACATTACACCCCTATCACCGCTCCTGCAAATCAAGATCTTATGTTGTTCACGGTATCTAAAAGTACAGGTCATGCAGGAAGTCGGATTGGGTAAGTAATGTTGATTCTTTTACAATTATATGCAATTTGCTGTGCTACCTCTTCTTTCTCACTTGTAACTTGAATGTTGGCAAACCTTGTACTCTGTTTCTCTGGGGCTGTATGTGTATGCTTGTTTTTGTGTGCATGTGTGTACTCAATGGCTTGGAGTTTGACTAGTACTTATGCATGTCATGTAAGGTATGTATATTTCAAATGGGTCTATCTATCTGTTGAAGTAGAGACATCAATGAATGGTGGAACTGATTTGATGTCTCTACTTTAAATGGTTGAAATGAAAATACTTGGCAAAATGGACTAATTACTCTTACTCTGGCCGTCTGTATCAATGCAGCTCTTGCAGGGCTAAAATGTGAAGGAAAGGAGGATGAAGATTGTGATAAGTTATTGAAGAGCAATAGAATCGTCATACGCAGTGGAATGCATTTTGGTGCACCTCAAACTTATGTGAGGTTGAGTATTATTGACAGAAACCAGACCTTCAATCTTCTGCTTGACAGGGTTTCAACTATTCATGGATGATAAGTTGAATCTCTCAATCATTGATGTGAGATCAACTATATTCCTTTTCAATGTTTACAACTACAAATACAGTAGTATCTTTAACTAGAAGGCCGAGCGACCATGGCAGGATGATACAAGGCTTTACAAAAGTTGATCCACTCTTCACAATTCTACAAGCAAATTCCCAAATCAGTGTTCTTTTCTCGGTTTTGTTCCAAATAATCTTTATATGTATGTGCACCACCTGCTCCTCATAAAAAATCATTCTCAAGATCGTGGAGGGCCTTCCTCCTTTTTGTTGAACAAAGAATTAATGTCACTCACTATAGCAATTGAACTTGAAACTACTTCGAGAAAAATCATGAATAATGCGATAAATATGTCCTTCCTGGTTGAGATTCCATGGGTGTCTCTGCAATTAAAAAATAATTGAGGTTAGAAGTTACATGCAAGCAAGGTGAAAGACAAAACCAAAAATGAAAAACAACTTTTTTTCTACCTGAGAGCAATGGAAGCTGGGAAGATGAACCCAATACAAACTGTTGTTGTGGCCCCTGTAAATTGAAATGCATCCCAGATACTTGGTATGAATGATGCCCCAAGGAAAACGATTCCAATTAACCCAGCAGTGATCAAAGTGAACCTCTTATTATCCAAAACAAGATGCTTTTTCGCTGGAAAGACAAGCCCATCAAGATTAAGTCTCAGGGAAAAAAAAATGAGAGGAAAGACCAGCATCAGATGTACAACATAGGTCACATGAACAATGTCATTCAGCACAACACTGTAGGGAAATCCCAAGTTGGTGTCAAAATTGGCCAGGACATCATCCATGGTCTGGTCTCCAAATAGAAGAAATCCAAAAAAGCTTGTACTTATGTATACAATTGAGCACAATGCCAATGATGTTCGAACAATGGGCTGCATTTCTAAAGGGTCTTCAAGTTCATTGTATATGGAATGAACTGCATGGCGCAAAGACATCACAATTCATTATAACATAATTTTAAATGCAAATTCAACTAATGAACTCTAAGATACTACACTGCAGGACTAGAGATGGAGGAAAATAATCCATACCATTGTAATGACAGATGTAAGCAGTCACAATAACTGGTACCACAGTGAAAAGCTTCAAGAACGAAGTAAAATCCACAATATCTGGTAACAATCTTGGTGCTTTGACAATGCCACTGAACAACTTTACAATCGCAATACCAGCCGTAATCACAACAAATACAACAACAAGTGCAACTGATAATGCAGAAGTGAATTTCAAAGAATCTGCAAATTCATGGAAATGAACACATCAATATAGGCATCAAGATTTGAACATCACAACTCCTAAGGAATAACCCATGATCCACATCCTTGAATGTATATGCCATATGCCATTTCTAACAGGGCAACATGAAAATTAAAACAAACCGTTAAGCAGATGCCATCAGTATGTGACATTCCCAAGATATGTTGAATCCCCTCATATAATTACAACAGTTTCTAGACATTTAAATCCCTGATAGCTATAAGGTATGTACATTTCAAATGGGTCTATCTGTCTGATGAAGTAGAGACATCAATGAATGGTGGAACTGAGTTGATGTCTCTACTTTAAATGGTTGAAATGAAAATACTTGGCAAAATGGACTAATCACTCTTACTCTGGCCATCTGTATCAATGCAACTTTTGCAGGGCTAAAATGTGAAGGAAAGGAGGATGAAGATTGTGATAAGTTATTGAAGAGCAATGGAATCATCACACACATTGGGATGCATTTTGGTGCACCTCAAACTTATGTGAGGTTGAGTATTATTGACAGAAACCAGACCTTCAATCTTCTGCTTGACAGGCTCTCAACTATTCATGCATGATTAGTTGAATCGCACAATCATTGATGCGAGGTCAACTATATTCCTTTTCAATGTTTACAACTACAAATACAGTAGTATCTTTAACTAGAAGGCCGAGCAACCATGGCAGGATGATACAAGGCTTTACACAAGTTTATCCACTCTTCACAATTCTACAAGCAAATTCCCAAATCAACGTTCTTTTCTCGGTCTTGTTCCAAATAATCTTTATATGTATGTGCACCACCTGCTGCTCATAAAAAATCATTCTCAAGATCATGAAGGGCCTTCCTCCTTTTTGTTGAACAAAGAATTAATGACACTCACTATAGCAATTGAACTTGAAACTACTGCTAGAAAAATCATGAACAATGCGATGAATATTTCCTTCCTGGTTGAGATTCGATGGGTGTCTCTACAATTAAAAAATAATTGAGGTTAGAAGTTACATACAAGCAAGGTGAAAGACGAAACCAGAAATGAAAAACAACTTTTTTTCTACCTGAGAGCAATGGAAGCTGGGAAGATGAATCCAATACAAGTTGTTGCTGTGGCCCCTGTGAATTGAAATGCATCCCAGATACTTGGTATGAATGATGCCCCAAGGAAAACGATTCCAACTAACCCAATAGTGATCAAAATGAACCATTTATTTTCCAAAACAAGATGCTTTTTCGCTGGAAAGACAAGCCTGTCAAGATTAAGTCTTAGGGCAAAAAAAATGAGACGAAAGACCACCATCAGATGTACAACATAGGTCACACGAACAATGTCATTCAGCACAACACTGTAGGGAACTCCCAAGTTGGTGTCAAAATTGGCCAGGACATCATCCATGGTCTGGTCTCCAAATAGAAGAAAGCCAAAAAAGCTTGTACTTGTGTATACAATTGAGCACAATTCCAATGATGTGCGAACAATGGGCTGCATTTCTGAAGGGTCCTCAAGTTCATTGTATATGGAATGAACTGCATGGTGCAAAGACATCACAATTCATTATAACATTATTTTAAATGAAAATTCAACTAATGAACTTTAAGATACTACACTGCAGGGCTATACATGGAGGAAAATAATCCATACCATTGTAATGAGAGATGTAAGCAGTCACACTAACTGGTACCACGGTGAAAAGCTTCAAGAACGAAGTAAAATCCACAATATCTGGTAACAATCTTGGTGCTTTGACGGTGCCGCTGAACAACTTTACAATCACAATACCAACCATAATCACAACAAATACAACAACAAGTGCAGCTGATAATGCAAAAGTGAATTTCAAAGAATCTGCAAATTCATGGAAATCAACACATCAATATAGGCATCAAGATTTTTGAACATCACAACTCCTAAGGAATAACCCATGGTCCACATCCTTGAATGTATATTCCATATGCCATTTCTAACAGGGCAACATGAAAAGTCAGACAAATCATTAAGTAGATGCCATTAGTATGTGACATTCCCAAGATATGTTGAATCGCCTCATATAATTACAACAATTTCTAGACATGTAAATCCCTGATAGTTGTAAGGTATGTATATTTCAAATGGGTCTATCTGTCTGTTGAAGTAGAGACATCAATGAATGGTGGAATTGAGTTGATGTCTCTACTTTAAATGGTTGAAATTAAAATACTTGGCAAAATGGACTATTACTCTTACTCTAGCCGTCTGTATCAATGCATCTTTTGCAGGGCTAAAATGTGAAGGAAAGGAGGATGAAGATTGTGAGAAGTTGTAGCTTTTGTAGGGCTAAAATGTGAAGGAAAGGAGGATGAAGATTGTGAGAAGTTATTGAAGAGCAACGGAATCATCAAACGCAGTGGGATGCATTTTGGTGCACCTCAAACTTATGTGAGGTTGAGTATTATTGACAGAAACCAAACCTTCAATCTTCTGCTTAACAGGCTTTCAACTATTCATGGATGATTAATTGAATCGCTCAATCATTGATGCAAGATCAACTATATTCCTTTTCAATGTTTACAACTACAAATACAGTAGTATCTTTAACTAGAAGGCCAAGCAACCATGGCAGGATGATACAAGGCTTTACACAAGTTTATCCACTCTTCACAATTCTACAAGAAAATTCCCAAATTAGCGTTCTTTTGTCGGTTCTGTTCCAAATAATCTTTATATGTATGTGCACCACTTGCTCCTCATAAAAAAACATTCTCAAGATCGTGGAGGGCCTTCCTCTTTCTTGTTGAACAAAGAATTAATGTCACTCACTATAGCAATAGAACTTGAAACTACTGCCAGAAAAATCATGAGCAATGCGATGAATATGTCCTTCTTGGTTGCGATTCCATGGGTGTCTCTGTAATTAAAAAATAATTGAGGTTAGAAGTTACATACAAGCAATGTGAAAGACGAAACCAGAAATGAAAAACAACTTTTTTTCTACCTGAGAGCAATGGAAGTTGGGAAGATGAACCCAATACAAACTGCTGTTGTGGCCCCTGTGAATTGAAATGAATCCCAGATACTTGGTATGAATGATGCCCCAAGGAAAACGATTGCAATTAACCCAGCAATGATCAAAATGAACCTCTTATTATCCAAAACAAGATGCTTTTTGCTGGAAACACAAGCCCATCAAGATTAAGTCTCGGGGCAAAAAAAATGAGAGGAGAGACCAGCATCAGATGTACAACATACGTCACATGAACAATGTCATTCAGCACAACACAGTAGGGAACTCCCAAGTTGTTGTCAAAATTGGTGAGGACATCATCCATGGTCTGGTCTCCAAATAGAAGAAAGCCAAAAAAGCTTGTACTTATGTATACAATTGAGCACAATGCCAATGATGTGCGAACAATGGGCTGCATTTCTGAAGGGTCCTCAAGTTCATTGTATATGGAATGAACTGCATGGTGCAAAGACATCACAATTCATTATAAGATTATTTTAAATGCAAATTCAACTAATGAACTTTAAGATACTACACTGCAGGACCAGAAATGGAGGAAAATAATCCATACCATTGTAATGACAGATGTAAGCATTCACAATAACTGGTACCACAGTTAAAAGCTTCAAGAACAAAGTAAAAAATCCACAATACCTGGTAACAATCTTGGTGCTTTGACGGTTCCAATGAACAACTTTACAATCACAATACCAGCCATAATCACAACAAATACAACAGCAAGTGCAACTGATAATGCAGAAGTGAATTTCAAAGAATCTGCAAATCCATGGAAATGAACACATCAATATAGGCATCAAGATTTGAACATCACAACTCCTAAGTAATAACCCATGATCCATATCCTTGAATGTATATGCCATATGCCATTTCTAACAGGGCAACATGAAAAGTCAGACAAATCGTTAAGCAGATGCCATCAGTATGTGACATTCCCAAGATATGTTGAATCCCCTGATATAATTACAACAGTTTCTAGACATGTAAATCCCTGATAGCTATAAGGTATGTATATTTCAAATGGGTCTATTTGTTTGTTGAAGTAGAGACATCAATGAATGGTGGAACTGAGTTGATGTCTCTACTTTTAAATGGTTGAAATGAAAATACTTGGCAAAATGTTCTAATTACTCTTACGCTGGCCGTCTGTATCAATGCAGCTTTTGGAGGGCTAAAATGTGAAGGAAAGGAGGATGAAGATTGTGAGAAGTTGTAGCTTTTGAAGGGCTAAAATGTGAACGAAAGGAGGATGAAGATTGTGAGAAGTTATTGAAGAGCAATGGAATCATCACACGCAGTGGGATACATTTTGGTGCACCTCAAACTTATGTGAGGTTGAGTATTATTGACAGAAGCCAGACCTTACAATCTTCTGCTTGACAGGCTCTCGACTATTCATGGATGATTAGTTGAATCGCTCAATCATTGATGCGAGATCAACTATATTCCTTTTCAATGTTTACAACTACAAATACAGTAGTATCTTTAACTAGAAGGCTGAGTAACCATGGCAGGATGATACAAGGCTTTACACAAGTTTATCCACTCTTCACAATTCTAGAAGCAAATTCCCAAATCAACGTTCTTTTGTTGGTTCTGTTCCAAATAATCTTTATATGTGTGTGCACCACCTGCTCCTCATAAAAAATCATTCTCAAGATCATGGAGGGCCTTCCTCCTTCTTGTTGAACAAAGAATTAATGTCACTCACTATAGCAATAGAAGTTGAAACTACTGCCAGAAAAATCATGAGCAATGCGATGAATATGTCCTTCCTGGTTGAGATTCCATGGGTGTCTCTACAATTAAAAAATAATTGAGGTTAGAAGTTACATACAAGCAATGTGAAAGACGAAACCAGAAATGAAAAACAACTTTTTTTCTACCTGAGAGCAATGGAAGCTGGGAAGATGAACCCAATACAAACTGCTGCTGTGGCCCCTGTGAATTGAAATGCATCCCAGATACTTGGTATGAATGATGCCCCAAGGAAAACGATTCCAATTAACCCAGCAGTGATCAAAATGAACCTCTTATTATCCAAAACAAGATGCTTTTTGCTGGAAACACCCATGGCAGGATGATAGAAGGCTTTACACAAGTTTATCCACTCTTCACAAGTCTACAAGCAAATTCCCAAATCAGCGTTCTTTTGTCGGTTCTGTTCCAAATAATCTTTATATGTATGTGCACCACCTGCTCCTCATAAAAAATCATTCTCAAGATCGTGGAGGGCCTTCCTCCTTCTTGTTGAACAAAGAATTAATGTCACTCACTATAGCAATAGAAGTTGAAACTACTGCCAGAAAAATCATGAGCAATGCGATGAATATGTCCTTCCTGGTTGAGATTCCATGGGTGTCTCTGCAATTAAAAAATAATTGAGGTTAGAAGTTACATACAAGCAATGTGAAAGACGAAACCAGAAATGAAAAACAACTTTTTTTCTACCTGAGAGCAATGGAAGCTGGGAAGATGGACCCAATACAAACTGCTGTTGTGGCCCCTGTGAATTGATATGCATCCCAGATACTTGGAATGATGCCCCAAGGAAAACGATTCCAATTAACCCAGTAGTGATCAAAATGAACCTCTTATTATCCAAAACAAGATGCTTTTTGCTGGAAACACAAGCCCATCAAGATTAAGTCTCGGGGCAAAAAAAATGAAAGGAGAGACCAGCATCAGGTGTACAACATAAGTCACACGAACAATGTCATTCAGCACAACACAGTAGGGAACTCCCAAGTTGGTGTCAAAATTGGCCAGGACATCATCCATGGTCTGGTCTCCAAATAGAAGAAAGCCAAAAAAGCTTGTACATATGTATACAATTGAGCACAATACCAATGATGTGCAAACAATGGGCTGCATTTCTGAAGGGTCCTCAAGTTCATTGTATATGGAATGAACTGCAAGGCGCAAAGACATCACAATTCATTATAACATAATTTTAAATGCAAATTCAACTAATGAACTCTAAGATACTACACTGCAGGACCAGAGATGGAGGAAAATAATCCATACCATTGTAATGACATATGTAAGCAGTCACAATAACTGGTACCACAGTGAAAAATATCACATATTTACCCAGATTCAACTTGGGAAATATCATTGAATAAAAGCAGTGATAAACTGGTAATTCACCTTATGTTGCATCCCTTTCCATAATCTTCCAACAAATTGGTCTCCTCAAACAGAAAATATTGATTATGATCGGTTGTTCTAACAACAAAGGGAGTGAGATTTTTTCAAAAACCATCAGAAGCAGGAAACAAATAACAGAGGAGAAAGAAATAATTTGTTCCGAGTACATGATTCTGTAATCAAATAAAAAGACTTTTTAAAGATAGGTTGAATCCCCTCATATAATTACAACAGTTTCTAGACATTTAAATCCCTGATAGCTGTGAAAAGGCCCAATGAAATATGATATATCTCAAAATCAGTGCTAAAAAATGCTTATCAGGATGAGCAAAGCAGACTTACCCACTCTCTTGAAAGACTCTAGACATTTAAATCCCTGATAGCTGTGAAAAGGCCCAAATGAAATATGATATATCTGAAAATCAGTGCTAAAAAAATGCTTATTAGGATGAGCAAAGCAGACTTATCCACTCTCTTGAAAGACACCAACGGAGCTAAAATAAGGACTATGGTGAGAACTAGGATCGGAACACGTCCATTCCACCAATGAAATCCAAACCATTCTTCAAGTATACCAACATGATGCACACCATTTGATGATGTTCCAGATAGCACATCGCCTGCCAATCAAGAAAACACCTCCATCAGACCAACAGAGCCCATCACTGTTACATTCCTCCTGGCTGCCGAATTTTTCTTCTCTCCGTTTCTCAAGAACGAAGTCCCCTGAGCACCCATAAACCTCCCAACAACGGCAGCTATGATCTGTAAGAAAAATAGGATGATCCACAAACCTAGCTTGAATCCCCAGTGCAAAACAATCCTATCTAAATGTACAGAATGGGTGTACCAAAATCCAGTAAAATACTCAGAGCAGATATTATTGCAAATGTGGGAAAGGTAAGGAAAGCCAATATCTCAAGTTTACCATCAATTCCAGGCGTCCGCGCGTAGGGCTCATACCAGGAATTACAGTGGCAGATTTGGTTTTCTTCTCGCTGGCGTTTGCCGCTGTGTTTCTCAAAAGAACGAAATACAGAGAAAAGATCGAAGAATGGGAGCAAGATTTTTTTGGCCTCATAGATTCATTTACAAGGAACTCCGCATCGCAACCAGTGGATTTAGGTACGATAATGTATTACGCCAGGGGATTTGGGAAGGTTTATACGGGCGTTTCCCTAGCAGTGGCCAGGGATAAACTAAGGAGTCAGTTCGGTCCAGATCCAACGGTGTAAAATGTGTTAATCGTCTAACAATCAATTGTAGGGTGCAGATTGTGCCAGCGTCACAGCCACGGGAGTTCTTTCCAGAGGGAAACGCCTTACGGCGTAATTAATATAAAATAATTAATTAAAAATAGTTTGCTCCATAAAATTGTTATACCAATCCTCCTAAATAGCGTAACATGAAAGAGATCCAGTTGCCATCTGTGGGTTCCTCCTAAATAGCATAGCATGAAGGAGATCCAGTTGCCATCTGTGGGCTTCCTGGAAGGAAGATAGCATGTAGCTAAAGATTGGAGGCAGTCTACGCTGTCCTCCACGCTGTAGCTGTGCAGTTAAATACAAATTAGAGGAATACGATTCCAATCAGGAACATCTATGAATTGTATTGAGCTCAACTGAAGAGAACATTGAGTATCATATTTAAACAGTTTGCAACTTTCAATTAGCTTTAGTAAGACTCATATTTTTCTGGAATCAAATTAATTTAAAATATTTTATATATTCATTTTTTCTTTT